>JBBBDQ010025978.1:0-55471 GCA_037127315.1 Ascarosepion bandense | reverse complement strand
GTGCTTGGATACGCACCTGCCACAGGAGATTTTGTTTGTCTTTTTCTAACAATTTTTTTCTGTTTCAGGGCAAAGTAGTCTCTTTGGGTGACACTGTGACTAGTGCAAATTCCATCAGGGTTTATAGCGCTGATAGTGTGGAAGTAGTGGCCTTTTATAAGGACGCGAAAACACCAGGAAAGGCAGAGTAGTCGGTGAGTCCTTAGAGGAGGCCATGGCCTCACTTAGCCAGGACGAGACTCTTCCTCCCACCACGGCGTCGGTGGGAGGAAAGGAGGGGGATTGGGCATTACCGCCGCGGATCAATCCCCCTTCGGAAGTACCAGCAGAACCAGCATCCCCGAAACCTTCTACCTCTGGGTGGAAAGAAGGGAAAAAACTTACAGTAAAAGGAGAGGAGTATTATGAGCGTATGAAAAACAAATACGCAGAATACATAAAAGGAACTGAGTTGGTCTCAGTGCCAGAAGAATTGGCACAAATTGAGGCCAAAATAATCACTTTGATAACTAAAGACCTAAAAACTCAGAAGATGATTGGAGTATCTAGAGAGGCCTTTGAAGATACACTTAAGGCACTAAAAATTGGCGCCAAGGCCGTAGCGAGGAGAAGCAATGCCGTATGGGACGTCTTGCTTGGCTCCGCTGAAGAGGCCAAAAGTATGGTCGGCTTAGTCTTGGAGACTAAAACTCTCCAACTGTACACGGAGTATATGGGAGCCAGGAAGGTTAAAATTACTTTGCATGGCGTCCCTATGGACATTGCTGAGGACCACGTCGGCGCCTTTTTCGCAAGTTACGGAAAGGTGGCCGACGTCTCCTCGCTACGGTCGAAGGCGGGCTTCTTTACAGGGGACATGACCCTCCACGTGACCTTGCCGAAAAAGAACATTGAAAAGATCCCAAATATTCTAACTTGCAGGGATCGGACAATATTCATTATTGTGGAAGGTAGAAAGCCTTGCTGTTGGGTCTGCGGGGCGGCGGAACACGTCGCAAAGACATGTCCGACCAAGAACCCGCCCCCAAAGGCCCAACCAGCCAAACAACAAGAAGCAGGAAAACCTGCCCCAGCAACACCAGCAACACCAGCAACACCAGCACCGGCAGCTAACAAGGAGGGCGAGTGGCAAGTGGTTACCAGGAAAAAAGCAAAAACGCCTTCTCCGGCGAAGGTGCCGCCGCCTGCCAAGGGGCCGGCAAAACAAACTCCAGCCAAAGTGCCGGCTCCGACCAAGCAGAAGGAGTCCCCTGTGAGGGTGCCGCCTGTAAAGGAGCCCACACCAAAAAATTCGCCAACCAAACAGGCGAAGGAAAAGGCTTCTTCCCCCAAAATAGATGCACCAGAACCCATGGAAGTGGGAAGAGCGTCTTCCTTAAAACGCGGGAGAGAAGAGGAAGAAGAAAAACAGGACAACCCTAAGAGTAGGAGGAGAAGCAGGAGCAACGAGAGAAGGAAACCAGCCGACAGATGCTCGTCTCTACCGGTATCCCCAGTAAGGTGGACTTACGCGGAGAAAGCAAGAAGCCTTCCCTCCTCCCCGCGCAAAGCTTCCCAGTCCCCAACCTTCAATTTGACCCCCCTTAAAAAACACATATCTGCAACTCCCTCTCCCTCCCCCTCTCCTATGCCCACTCCCACCCGGGCAAAAAAGAAAGAAAGCCCTACCCCAAGGCGATGCTTTGATGAAAGTCGATGAAAACATTGTGGAGGAGTGGTCGTCACAGAGGCGCAAGCTTCTAAAGCCACTCCTAAAGCTAACTTCTGTGAACAACATGTCCACGGAAGACCCTAAAAACTTTTCCCAGGCCCCAGGAGTTATTACCCTCGTTAGAAACACCGGGGGTAACCTGAGGGTCTGGGAACATATAGAACAAGTCCAGAAACACTATCCCAAAATCAGGATGGTGTCTGAAAACACTCCTGAACTCAAGAAGATGGCCAAGAACTGTGCTGGGAGGTTCCCAGTTTTACTCCACCCCTGCTTATATAGGGTGGTAAAACTAACCTACCCTACGGACGTCGGCAGGATTGTCTTAGACGGACGGATTACGTCCGACATAGGAACAGGTTCCCTAGGACAGTCCGTCGGGGTCCCTTCCTGAATTTCTATCCTGTATGTGACTAGTGCCTTTGTTGCATGTTTTTTGTTTTTCTTTTTTCAGGTCTAAGGAATGTCTATTAAGATAGCCAGCTTGAATGCGAAGGGCCTGAGGGATCGGGGTAGGCGGCTCGCCTGCTTCGTGACCTCTTGTCCTTCGGCGTGGATGTGGCCGCGATCGGGAACTCTATTTTGTTTGCCGAAGCCCGAGCTCTTGTGTGCTGTCTAACAGGCTTTGTCGTCTCTTCAACACTATAGAGTTGGCATGCCAGAGGTGTTTCTTTGCTGGTCAAGCGTACCCTGGACGCGAGGATTGACCTTGTCCATGTCGGTGCCGAGGGCCGGCTGATCGTGGCCGATATTGCAGTGAAAAGCAAGTCGTTTCGGCTGATTGTGGTTTATGCGCCCAATGTTCAAGGTGAGCGAGTCTCTTTCTTTCGGCTGTTGGAGCCCTTCATGGTGGATCCAACACGGCTAATCTTAGTTGGGGACTGGAATGCCGTCCTAACCCCCAAATGGGATAGAGGGAGGCGCTAGTGGGAGTGGTGATCGTAGCCTGGTTGATCTGATCGGCGAATTTGGTCTCGTCGATGAAATGCCGGAGTCGATCATCCGGATGGGAGTATGTGGACGTGGGCGCTTAATTGGCCTTCTACCCGGGTATCTGCGTACCTGGATAGGATGTTAGTGAGAGTGGCCGACATAGACTTCTTAGAATGTCCAACGTTCCACTGGTTAGGCTACTCGGACCACAAACTCGTTTGTGCCCGAGTGGTGTTAGACTTTGGAGCTAGGTTGTCAGTTTATTGGGGAAGTTCAATCAGTCCTTACTGGACAGGCGGGACTTTCGTGACAGCTGACAAAACTAGTTCAGCGGGCGTTAATTGGGCGAGTCTTGTGGGAGTAGAGTGGTGGGTTAACCTTAAGGACTCCATTAGGTCTTTCGCCTTCACCAAATATAGCCAGCGGCTCCAGCCAGATCTGACTGCGGAGGCAAAGACGCAGAGCTAATTTTTCCCGGGCGGAGGCTGGTGGGGATCCCCTAGAAATAGCCTTAGCCAGGGAGGCCCTGGAGCGTTCGACTAGCGGGCGCTACATGGGTCAAGTAATTAGGGCTAAGTTAAGTAAGATGTCTTGGCTTCAATGGTAGACGCAGAACTGCGCAAGGAAGATTCGCCAAGCCGGCGACCGGTACATTCGAGAGGTGCTGCGCCGACCCGGAGGAACATCTCCTTAAGTCCACTGACGACATGTGCGAGGCGTTCCAGCAGCATTTCCGAACACCGTTTTGCAAAGGAGCCCGGTCTCCGTGACGAGGAGTTTCACAGCTATTTGGCTGACTTTCCCCGGCTCTTGCCAGCCTGAAGCGGCTAGCTGTGAAGGGAGATTACGGAGGACGAAATCTACGCGGCTTTGAAGAAGGTCGGCAGTGGCAAGTCGCCAGGTTTGGATGGTTTGCCCTATGAATTGTACTTGAGGATGTCGCACCTTTTTTGTCCCGATCTTGGCTGTCGTGTTCAACCACTGGTTCCGGCAGGGGTCCGTAGTCGGATCGCAGGGCGTGATCACGCTGTTGAAAAGGCAAGAAGGTTGGGAGGGAATTAGATGATTACAGGCCCATAACTCTGCTAAACACAGGTTAAAGATTTTGGCCAAGATCCTGACGAACCGCTTGCAGCTAGTTGCCGAGTCTCTGTTGGAACCGGATCGAACTTGTTCTGTGAAGGGACGAACAATTCAGAGCAACCTGCACTTGATTCGCACGATCATGGGGTGTAGAAGACGACGACGAGGCCGCGCTGATCAATTTGGATCAGTCCAAGGCATTTGATAGAGTTGACCATGGCTACCTGGCTGCTGTCCTGCAGGCCGCCGGATTCAAACCCGACTTCAGCCGCTGGATTAGCCTTCTGTATCGCTTCCCCCAGGCTGTGGCTGTAGGTGAACGGGAAGCTGTCGGGCGCTTTCGCTGTCTAGAGTCGGTCCGACAGGGTTGTCCTGTCTTCTCTCCTTTCCCGTCTTGGCGTTGGAGCCCCTCCTTCGCCGGCTAAGGGACGAGGGCGGGCAGTCGGTCCTGCGTGGAATTGCTGTCCCTGGTGGAGCTCGAGCCAGGGGTTTCCGCGTACGCCGATGACGTAACGACCTTTGTGTCCTCCCGCAGGGACATAGAGGCAGTGCACAACAGGCGCTTGAACGGTACGAGAAGGTGACAGGGGCCAGAATTAACCGCGACAAGTCATCCGGCTTGCGGTTAGGTGCCTGGAAGGGTGTTTCCCTCCCGGGGCCCTTCAGCTGGACGGACGGGCCGGTCAAAATCCTCGGAATTTGGTTCGGTCCGGACTTACAGCTGGAGAAAAACTGGTCAGAAATACTGGCAAAGGTCGGCGCGTCGGTCAAGACTTGGCGTCGACGGAGTCCTCTCCGTAAAGGGCTTGGCGGAGGTGTGTAACACATACCTCTTTCCCAAGATCCTTTACCGGCTGTCAGTACTTCCCCTTTGTGACGATCATGAGAAGGCGCTCGAGCGTTTTATACTCTCCTGTCTGTGGAGAGGACGCAGAAGCATGGTCAGTAAAGGAGTCTGTTGCCTCCGTCCGTGTCAAGGGGGTCTGGGGATGCCGCACTTGAGGAGCCATGTGCTCGCTTCGGGGTTGGCATTCCTCAGGCGCGCGTTGGAGGAAGATCGGTTGCTTGCGGGGGTAGTGAGGGACATGTTCCCTTGCCTTACCATCACTCCCCCGACCCTATGGCTGACCGTCGGGCGCGGGTGCGACCGAAATTCCTGCTCGAATGTCTGGCGACCTTGCAGGCCATTCCACGGTCCAGTGACCTTTACAGCCTAGGAGACTCTTCTATCGGGGATTAGTGGAGGGTGCCGTGAAGGATAAGCTGTGGAGGTAAGCTCGGCATGTCGAGAGTGGAGTATCGCTCTCATTGGTCTTGGGCGCCGGGTGCGGATTGGCTCAGCAACTCTGGAGTTTCTCGACCCTGGCGATTGGCTCGGAATGGTTTGTCTCTCAATGACAGGCGGTTTCGCAATGGGCCTGGCGGATTTGCCTGGTGTGAGCGTTGCAACCTTGGAATTAAGGAGACGTCTGCGCACGCCTTCTTCCATTGTTCGCGCGTTCGCCCGTTGTGGGAGCATGTCGGCGAGTTGACTGCTCGTATCGCGCCGCGGGGGCTTGTGCTCATTGACCGCGCATACGCTGTGGACAATGTGTCACCCCCGTACTCTGGAGTGAAGCGGATGGTGTTTCTGACGCTACTGGCCACGGCTAGAATGGTGATTTGGACGACGCGACTGGAGGAAGTCTTGCGGGGCGGCCTGTCTTTCGGATCAGGATCTAATCCGATATTTTGAGCACCAGCTCAAAATGAAGATTAGAACTGAACGGAAACGGCTGCACCCGACAGAGTTCGGCGAAAGGTGGATAAATGCGGCGAGCCTGGTTCGCGTGACTGGGGCTAGCCTTGATTTTCTTTTTTAGATCTGTTAGTCGCATCGGGGTGGATTCCTCTGGAACCCCTCCCGCGGTTAAGGTAAGAAGTCTTTTTTGTGTACCTAGTTAATGTGAGTGATTGTGTTTGTCCTGGCCTGTTCCCGGCTCCACTGCTTTTGTTATGATCCAGTTCGAGATCCCCATTGTCCATTGTTATTTTGTCCCGTTTTATTCTCGGCTGGGTCAGTCTTATATATTCTCCAGTCCAATTTATTTTTACCCGGTTCCCCCATTCCCCTTAGAAAGAGAGCGGCTTGATTTTGTCTCTTCAGGCAGAATACAGTGGCCTCTTTAATTACGAGGGTGTGTTTGGGTCTTACTAACATTATGTATATATATTCATTTGAAATTGTTTTTGTTTTGGGGATTTTTTGTTTCTGCACAACCCCCCTCCCATCATATCATTTCATTAAAAATTTATAAAGCTATTTTTGTAATTATTGTACATAGCAAAAATTTTTATGTACATTTGGGGTGTTTTTGTAGGTCCCTGGCATGTTTTTGCGGTATTTTGGTGTTTGACAAGTATGAGTGTCGATGGACATATTTTTGTGGTGAATGAGAAGCATTGTAACGTATGCATGGGTCGTGAATCTGATTAGCTAGGTATAGGATAGAGTACTGAAGACCAACCCAAGTTTTGTTCCCCCTCCCGTTTTCGGCCTTGAGCCATAATTCTGTAACTTTGCAGAATAAATACAGATACGCACCTGCCTACAGGAGATTTTGTTTGTCTTTTTTCTAACAATTTTTTCTGTTTCAGGGCAAAGTAGTCTCTTTGGGTGACACTGTGACTAGTGCAAATTCCATCAGGGTTTATAGCGCTGATAGTGTGGAAGTAGTGGCCTTTTATAAGGACGCGAAAACACCAGGAAAGGCAGAGTAGTCGGTGAGTCCTTAGAGGAGGCCATGGCCTCACTTAGCCAGGACGAGACTCTTCCTCCCACCACGGCGTCGGTGGGAGGAAAGGAGGGGGATTGGGCATTACCGCCGCGGATCAATCCCCCTTCGGAAGTACCAGCAGAACCAGCATCCCCGAAACCTTCTACCTCTGGGTGGAAAGAAGGGAAAAAAACTTACAGTAAAAGGAGAGGAGTATTATGAGCGTATGAAAAACAAATACGCAGAATACATAAAAGGAACTGAGTTGGTCTCAGTGCCAGAAGAATTGGCACAAATTGAGGCCAAAATAATCACTTTGATAACTAAAGACCTAAAAACTCAGAAGATGATTGGAGTATCTAGAGAGGCCTTTGAAGATACACTTAAGGCACTAAAAATTGGCGCCAAGGCCGTAGCGAGGAGAAGCAATGCCGTATGGGACGTCTTGCTTGGCTCCGCTGAAGAGGCCAAAAGTATGGTCGGCTTAGTCTTGGAGACTAAAACTCTCCAACTGTACACGGAGTATATGGGAGCCAGGAAGGTTAAAATTACTTTGCATGGCGTCCCTATGGACATTGCTGAGGACCACGTCGGCGCCTTTTTCGCAAGTTACGGAAAGGTGGCCGACGTCTCCTCGCTACGGTCGAAGGCGGGCTTCTTTACAGGGGACATGACCCTCCACGTGACCTTGCCGAAAAAGAACATTGAAAAGATCCCAAATATTCTAACTTGCAGGGATCGGACAATATTCATTATTGTGGAAGGTAGAAAGCCTTGCTGTTGGGTCTGCGGGGCGGCGGAACACGTCGCAAAGACATGTCCGACCAAGAACCCGCCCCCAAAGGCCCAACCAGCCAAACAACAAGAAGCAGGAAAACCTGCCCCAGCAACACCAGCAACACCAGCAACACCAGCACCGGCAGCTAACAAGGAGGGCGAGTGGCAAGTGGTTACCAGGAAAAAAAGCAAAAACGCCTTCTCCGGCGAAGGTGCCGCCGCCTGCCAAGGGGCCGGCAAAACAAACTCCAGCCAAAGTGCCGGCTCCGACCAAGCAGAAGGAGTCCCCTGTGAGGGTGCCGCCTGTAAAGGAGCCCACACCAAAAAATTCGCCAACCAAACAGGCGAAGGAAAAGGCTTCTTCCCCCAAAATAGATGCACCAGAACCCATGGAAGTGGGAAGAGCGTCTTCCTTAAAACGCGGGAGAGAAGAGGAAGAAGAAAAACAGGACAACCCTAAGAGTAGGAGGAGAAGCAGGAGCAACGAGAGAAGGAAACCAGCCGACAGATGCTCGTCTCTACCGGTATCCCCAGTAAGGTGGACTTACGCGGAGAAAGCAAGAAGCCTTCCCTCCTCCCCGCGCAAAGCTTCCCAGTCCCCAACCTTCAATTTGACCCCCCTTAAAAAACACATATCTGCAACTCCCTCTCCCTCCCCCTCTCCTATGCCCACTCCCACCCGGGCAAAAAAGAAGAAAGCCCTACCCCAAGGCGATGCTTTGATGAAAGTCGATGAAAACATTGTGGAGGAGTGGTCGTCACAGAGGCGCAAGCTTCTAAAGCCACTCCTAAAGCTAACTTCTGTGAACAACATGTCCACGGAAGACCCTAAAAACTTTTCCCAGGCCCCAGGAGTTATTACCCTCGTTAGAAACACCGGGGGTAACCTGAGGGTCTGGGAACATATAGAACAAGTCCAGAAACACTATCCCAAAATCAGGATGGTGTCTGAAAACACTCCTGAACTCAAGAAGATGGCCAAGAACTGTGCTGGGAGGTTCCCAGTTTTACTCCACCCCTGCTTATATAGGGTGGTAAAACTAATCTACCCTACGGACGTCGGCGGGATTGTCTTAGACGGACGGATTACGTCCGACATAGGAACGGGTTCCCTAGACAGTCCGTCGGGGTCCTCCTTCCACCAGAGATTTCTATCCTGTATGTGACTAGTGCCTTTGTTGCATGTTTTTTGTTTTTTCTTTTTCAGGTCTAAGGAATGTCTATTAAGATAGCCAGCTTGAATGCGAAGGGGCTCGAGGGATCGGGGTAAAGGCGGTTGCCTTTTTCTGTGACCTCTTGTCCTTCGGCGTGGATGTGGCCGCGATCCAAGACTGTACTTTGTTTGCGAAGCCGACTCTTGTGTGCTGTCTAACGACTTTGTCGTCTATTCAGCATATGGGAGTTGGCATGCCAGAGGTGTTTCTTTGCTGGTCAAGCGTACCCTGGACGCGAGGATTGACCTTGTCCATGTCGGTGCCGAGGGCCGGCTGATCGTGGCCGATATTGCAGTGAAAAGCAAGTCGTTCCGGCTGATTGTGGTTTATGCGCCCAATGTTCAAGGTGAGCGAGTCTCTTCTTTTCGGCTGTTGGAGCCCTCCATGGTGGATCCAACACGGCTAATCTTAGTTGGGGACTGGAATGCCGTCCTAACCCCAAATGGGATAGAGGGAGGGGCGCTAGTGGGAGGAGTGGTGATCGTAGCCTGGTTGATCTGATCGGCGAATTTGGTCTCGTCGATAGATACCGGGTCGATCATCCGGATGGGAGTATGTGGACGTGGGCGCTTAATTGGCCTTCTACCCGGGTATCTGCGTACCTGGATAGGATGTTAGTGAGAGTGGCCGACATAGACTTCTTAGAATGTCCAACGTTCCACTGGTTAGGCTACTTCGACCACAAACTCGTTTGTGCCCGAGTGGTGTTAGACTTTAGGCCTAGGTTGGCTGGTTATTGGAAGTTCAATCAGTCCTTACTGGACAGGCGGGACTTTCGTGACCAGCTGACAAAACTAGTTCAGCGGGCAGTTAATTGGTTGCTTCGCCGGGAGTAAGTGGTGGGTTAACCTTAAGGACTCCACAGTCTTTCGCCACCAAATATAGCCAGCGGCTCAAACTAGATAAGCTGCGGAGTAAACACACTTAGAGCTAATTTTTCCCGGGTGAGGCTGGTGGGGATCCCCTAGAAATAGCCTTGGGGCCAGGGAGGCCCTGGAGCGTCTTCGACTAGCGGGCGCTACATGGGTCAAGTAATTAGGGCTAAGTTAAGTAAGATGTCTTCCGAAGCTGTGGAAAAATGGGCGCAGAACTGCGCAAGAAGAAATCTGCCAAGCCGGCGACCGGTACATTCGAGAGGTGCGCGACCCGGGTGGACATCTCCTTAGGTCCACTGACGACATGTGCGAGGCGTTCCTGCAGCATTTCGAACACCTGTTTCGGCCATGAGCCCGGTCTCCGTGACGAGGAGTTTCACAGCTATTTGGCTGACTTTCCTTGTTTCCGCCGGCTGAAGCGGCTAGCTGTGAAGGGGAGACTACGGAGGACGAAATCTACGCGGCTTTGAAGAAGGTCGGCAGTGGCAAGTCGCCAGGTTTGGATGGTTTGCCCTATGAATTGTACTTGAGGATGTCGCACCTTTTTGTCCCGATCTTGGCTGTCGTGTTCAACCACTGGTTTCGGCAGGGGTCCATCCCCGGTCGGATCACCAGGGGCGTGATCACGCTGTTGAGAAAAGGCAAGAAGGTTGGGAGGGAATTAGATGATTACAGGCCCATAACTCTGCTAAACACAGAGTTAAAGATTTTGGCTAAGATCCTGACGAACCGCTTGCAGCTAGTTGCCGAGTCTCTGTTGGAACCGGATCAGACTTGTTCTGTGAAGGGACGAACAATTCAGAGCAACCTGCACTTGATTCGCACGATCATAGAGGGTGTAGAAGACGACGACGAGGCCGCGCTGATCAATTTGGATCAGTCCAAGGCATTTGATAGGATTGACCATGGCTACCTGGTTGCTGTCCTGCAGGCCGCCGGATTCAAACCTGACTTCAGCCGCTGGATTAGCCTTCTGTATCGCTCCCCCCAGGCTGTGGTACAGGTGAACGGGAAGCTGTCGGGCGCTTTCGCGTTGTCTAGGTCGGTCCGACAGGGTTGTCCACTGTCTTCTCTCCTTTACGTCTTGGCGTTGGAGCCCTCCTTCAAGCCGGCTAAGGGACGAGACGGGCAGTCCGGTCCTGCGTGGAATTGCTGTCCCTGGTGGAGCTCGAGCCAGGGTTTCGCGTACGCCGATGACGTAACGACCTTTGTGTCCTCCCGCAGGGACATAGAGGCGGTACAACAGGCGCTTGAACGGTACGAGAAGGTGACAGGGGCCAGAATTAACCGCGACAAGTCATCCGGCTTGCGGTTAGGTGCCTGGAAGGGTGTTTCCCTCCCGGGGCCCTTTCAGTTGACGGACGGGCCGGTCAAAATCCTCGGAATTTGGTTCGGTCCGGACTTACAGCTGGAGAAAAACTGGTCAGAAATACTGGCAAAGGTCGGCGCGTCGGTCAAGACTTGGCGTCGACGGAGTCTCTCCGTAAAGGGTCGTTAGCGGAGGTGTGTAACACATACCTCTTTCCCAAGATCCTTTACCGGCTGTCAGTACTTCCCCCTTTGTGACGATCATGAGAAGGCGCTCGAGCGTTTGCTACTCTCCTGTCTGTGGAGAGGACGCAAGAACATGGTCGTGAGGTGTTATCACGTCCGTGTCAAGGGGGTCTGGGGATGCCGCACTTGAGAGCCATGTGCTCGCTTTGGTTGGCATTCGCAGGCGCGCGTTGGAGAATCGGTTGTACGGGGGGTAGTGAGGGACATGTTCCCTTGCGCCTGCATCACTCCCCCCGACCACTATGGCTGACCGTCGGGCCTTGGGTGCGACCGGGAAATTCCTGCTCGAATATCTGGCGACCTTGCAGGCCATTCCGCGGTCCAGTGACCTTTCACAGCCTAGGAGACTCTTCTATCGGGGATTAGTGGAGGGTGCCGTGAAGGATAAGCTGTGGGTAAGCTCGGCATGTCCAGTGGAGTATCGCTCTCATTGGTCTTGGGCGCCGGGTGCGGATTGGCTCAACAACTCTGAGTTTTCTCTGACCACGATTGGCTCAGAATGGTTTGTCTCTCAATGACAGGCGTTTCGCAATGGGCCTGGCGGATTTGCCAGATTGTGAGCGTTGCAACCTTGGAATTAAGGAGACGTCTGCGCACGCCTTCTTCCATTGTTCGCGCGTTCGCCCGTTGAGAGCATGTCAGCGAGTTGACTGTATCGCGCCGCAGAACGTATCATTGACCCGCTATACGCTGCTGAACAATGTCGCCCCATGCTCTGGAGTAAACGGATGGTGTTTCTGACGCTACTGACACGGCTAGAAATGGTGATTTGGACGACGCATTGGAGAAGTGGGGCAGCCGTCTTTCAGATCAGATCTAATCCGATATTTTGAGCACCAGCTCAAAATGAAGATTAGAACTGAACGAAGCAACTGCACCACGACGGAAGTTCGGCTTGAAAGGTGGATAAATGCGGCTGGTTCGCGTGACTGGGGCTAGCCTTGATTTTCTTTAGATCTGTACTGGTCGCATCGGGGTGGATTCCTCTGGAGACCCCTCCGCCCAGTTAAAGTGAAATCTTTTTTGTGTACCTAGTTAATGAGTGATTGTGTTTGTCCTGGCCTGTTCCAGCTCCACTGCTTTTGTTATGATCCAGTTCGAGATCCCCATTGTCCATTGTTATTTTGTCCCGTTTTATTCTCGGCTGGGTCAGTCTTATATATTCTCCAGTCCAATTTATTTTTACCGGTTCATTCCCCTTAGAAGAAGGCAGCTTGATTTTGTCTCTTCAGGCAGAATACAGTGGCCTCTTTAATTACAGTGTGTTTGGGTCTTTTAACATTATATATATATTCATTTGAAATTGTTTTTGTTTTGGGGATTTTTTGTTCTGCAACCTCATCACTATCATTTCATTAAAAATTTATAAAGCTATTTTAAATTATTGTACATAGCAAAAATTTTTATATACATTTGGGTGTTTTGTAGGTCCTAGCATGTTTTTTGCCGGTATTTTGGTGTTTGTCGTGGGTGTCGATGGACATATTTTTGTGGTGAATAAAGCATTGTAACGTATGCATGAGTCGTGAATCTGATTAGCTAGGTATAGGATAGAGTACTGAGAGCCAACCCCAAGTTTTGTTCCCCTCCATTTTCAGCCTTGGGCCATAATTCTGTAACTTTGCAGAATAAATACAGATACTTGCACACCTGCCACAGGAATTTTGTTTGTCTTTTTTCTAACAATTTTTTCTGTTTCAGGGCAAAGTAGTCTCTTTGGGTGACACTGTGACTAGTACAAATTCCATCAGGTTTATAGCGCTGATAGTGGAGTAGTGGCCTTTTAAGGACACGAAAACACCAGGAAAGGCAGAGTAGTCGGTGAGTCCATAGAGGAGGCCATGGCCTCACTTAGGCAGGATGAGACTCTTCCTCCCCACCACGGCGTCGTGGAGGGGGAAAGGGGGAGGGGGATTGGGCATTACCGCCGCGGATCAATCGTAGGTACCAGCAGCTCCAGCATCCCCCCGAAACCCTCGACCTCTGGGTGGAAGGAGGGGCAAGAAACTCACATTAAAGGAGAGGAGTATTACGAGCGTATGAAAAACAAATACGCAGAATACATAAAAGGAACTAGGTTGGTCTCAGTGCCAGAAGAATTAACTGGAGTGAGGCCAAAATAATCACTTTGATTACTAAAGACCTAAAAACTCAGAAGATGATTGGAGTAGCTAGAGGCCTTTGAAGATACACTTAAGGCACTAAAAATTGGCGCCAAGGCCGTAGCGAGAGAAGCAATGCCGTATGGGACGTCTTGCTTGGCTCCGCTGACGAGGCCAAAAGTATGGTCGGCTTGGTGGAGACTAAAAACTCTCCAACTGTACACAGGTATATGGGAGCCAGAAGAGTTAAAATTACTTTGCATGGCGTCCCTATGGACATTGCTGAGGACCACGTCAGCGCACCGTTGAAGAGTGGCCGACGTCTCCTCCTTCGGCCGAGCGAGCTACCAAGGATATGACCCTCCGTGACCTTGCCCAAAAGCATTGAGAAGATCCCAAATATTCATATACGGGGATCGGACAATATTGTTATTGTAGAAGGCGAAAGCCTTGCTGTTGGGTCTGCGGGGCGGCGGAACACGTCGCAAAGACGTGCCCGACCAAGAACCCGCCCCCAAAGGCCCAACCAGCCAAACAGCAAGAAGCAACCGAGCTGCCCCAGTAACACCAGCAACAGCACCGGCAGCGGCTAACAAGGAGGGCGAGTGGCAGGTGGTTACCGGGAAAAAAGCAAAAACGCCTTCTCCGGCGAAGGTGCCGCCGCCTGCCGAGGGCCGGCAAAACAAACTCCAGCCAAAGTGCCGGCTCCATTGAAAGCAGTCCCCTGAGGGTGTAAGGCACGAAAAATTCGCCAACCAAACGGGCGAAGAAAAGGCTTCTCCCCAAAATAGATGCCAGAACCCATGGAGTAGGAAGAGCGTCTTCCTTAAAACGCGGGAGAGAAAGAGGAAGAAGAAAAAAACAAGACAACCCTAAGAGTAGGAGGAGAAGCAGGAGCACCGAGAGAAGGAAACCAGCCGACAGATGCTCGTCTCTACCAGTATCTGATAAGGTGGACTTACGCGGAGAAAGCAAGCCTTCCCTCCTCCCGCGCAAAGCTTCAGTCCCCAACCTTCAATTTGACCCCCTTAAAAAACACATATCTGCAACTCCCTCTCCCTCCCCTCTCCTGTACCCCACTCCCACGGGCAAAAAAGAAGAAAAGCCCTACCCCAAGGCCGATGCTTTGATGAAAGTCGATGAAAACATTGTGTGGAGGGTGGTCGTCACAGAGGCATAGCTTAAAACCTCCTAAAGCTGCTTCTGTGAACAACATGTCCACGGAAGACCCTAAAAACTTTTCCCAGGCGAGTTATTACCCTGTTAAACACCGGGGTAACCTGATCTGGGAACATATAGAACAAGTCCAGAAACACTATCCCAAAATCAGGATGGTGTCTGAAAACACTCCTGAACTCAAGAAGATGGCCAAGAACTGTGCTGGGAGGTTCCCAGTTTTACTCCACCTGTATATAGGGTGGTAAAACTAACCTACCTACGGACGTCCTTGGATTGTCTTAGACGGACTGGTTAAGTCCGACATAGGAACAGGTTCCCTAGGACAGTCCGTCAGGGTCCCTTCCACCAGAGATTTCTATCCTGTATGTGACTAGTGCCACTGTTTTTGTTTTTCTTTTTCAGGTCTGAGGAATGTCAATAAGATAGCCAGCTTGAATGGAGCCTGAGGATCGGGGGTAAGGCAGCTCGCCTGCTTCGTGACCTCTTGACCTTCGGCGTGGATATTGTGCTGATCGGGGAACTCACTTTGTTTGCAGAAGCCGACTCTTGTGTGCTGTCTAACGACTTGTCGTCTATTCAGCATATGGGAGTTGGCGCTACCAGGTGTTTCTTTGCTGGTGGCGTACCTGGACGCCCGAGGATTGGCCTTGCTCGCCTTTTCGGTGCCGAGGGCCGGCTGATCGTGGTCATACCCGGTGAAAAGCAAGTCGTTCCAGCCGAGATTGTGGTTTCGCCGCTGCGTGTTCAAGGTGAGCAGGTCTCTTTCTTTCGGCTGTTGGAGCCCTTCATGGTGGATCCAACACGGCTGGTCTTGGTTAGAGACTGGAATGCCGTCCCTATTTTAAATGGGATAGAGGAGGGCGTAGTGGGAGGAGTGGTGATCGTAGCCTGGTTGATCTGATCGGCGAATTTGGTCTCGTCGATAGATACCGAGTCGATCATCCGGATGGGAGTATGGACGTGGGCACTGGTCAACCCCTTCTACCCAGGTATCTGCGGCCTGGATAGGATGTTAGTGAGAGTGGCCGACATAGACTTCTTAGAATGTCCAACGTTCCATGCGTTGGGCTGTCAAGACCACAAACTCGTTTGTGCCCGAGTGGTGTTAGACTTTAGGCCTAGGTTGGCTGGTTATTGGAAGTTCCAATCAGTCCTTACTGGACAGGCGGGACTTTCGTGACCAGCTGACAAAGGCTAGTTCAGCGGGCGTTAATTGGGCGAGTCATTGGGAGTGGTGGTGGGTTCCTTCAAGAACCATGGTCTTTCGCCACCAGTAGCGGCTCAAGCTGAATAAGGCTGCGGGCTTGAACATGAATACGTTTTCCCGGGCAGGCTGGTGGGGATCCCCTAGAAATAGCCTTGGCCAGGAGGCCCTGGAGGCGTTCGACTGGCGGGCGCTACGCAGGTCAAGCTCGTTGAGCTGGATCCAGTAAGATCCTCTCCGAAGCTGTGAAAATGAGCGCAGAACTGCGCAAGGAAGAAATTCGCCAAGCCGGCATTGGTCACGGTCGAGTTTTGACCGGGCCATCTCGTAGGTCCACTGACGACGCGTGGCGAGGCGTTCCGGCAGCATTTCGAACACCGTTTTGCCAAAGAGCCAGTCTCCGTGACGGGGAAGTTCCGCAGCTATTTGGCTGGCTTTCACAACTCTTGCCAGCTAAAACTGGCGTGAAGGGGAAGACGGAGGACGAAATCTACGCGGCTTTGAAGGAGTCGGCAGTGGCAAATCGCCAGGTTTGGATGGTTTACCCTGAATTGTGAGGATGTCGCACCGCATGGATACGGCTGTCGTGTTCAACCACACGGTTTCGGCAGGGGTCCGTACAGTGGATCACGCCGGGCGTGATACGCTGTTGAGCAAGAAGGTTGAAAATTCAGGTGATTACAGGCCCATAACTCTGCTAAACACAAATTGAGGTGCGGCCAAGATCACAAACGAACCCTTGCAATAGATGCGGTCGCGGAACCGGATCAGACTTGTTCTGTGAAGGGACGAACAATTCAGAGCAACCTGCTTGATTCGCACGATCATAGAGGGTGTAGAAGACGACGACGACGAGGCCGCGCTGATCGGTTGGATCGATCCCGGGCATTTGATAAGTTGACCATGGCTACCTGGCTGCTGTCCTGCAGGCGCGGATTCAAACCGGCAGCCGCAGATTGGCGCTACTGTCGCTCCCCCAGGCTGTGCGTTGCAGGTAGACGGGAAGCTGTCGGGCGCTTTCGCGCTGTCTGGATCGGTCCGACAGGGTTCCTGTCTTCTCTTCGTCTTGGCGTTGGAGCCCCTCTCTTCGCCGGCTAAGGGACGAGACGAGCAGTCAGTCCTGCAATCGATTGCTGTCCCTGGTGGAGCTCGAGCCAAGGTTTCCGCGTGCGCCGATGACGTAACGACCTTTGTGTCCTCCCGCAGGGACTTATAGAGCAGTACAACTGAGCCGTAGTTCGAGCAAGAAAGGTGACGGGGGCCAGAATTAACCGCGACAAGTCGTCCGGCTTGCGGTTAGGTGCTGGAAGGGTGTTTCCCTCCCGGGGCCCTTCAATGGGCGGACGGGCCGGTCAAAATCCTCGGAATTTGGTTCGGTCCGGACTTACAGCTGGAGAAAAACTGGTCAGAAATACTGGCAAAGGTCCGCGTCGGTCAGGGCTTGGCGTCGACGGAGTCTCTCCGTAAAGGGCTTGGCGGAGGTGTGTAACGCCTCTTTCCCAAGATCCTTTACCGGCGTATCGTACTTCCTTCCAGCCGATCATGAGAAGGCGCTCGAGCGTTTTCTCTGTCTGTGGAGAGACGCAAGCTTGGTCGACGAGAGTCTATTGCCTCCGTCCGTGTCAAGGGGTCTGAGATGCCGCACTTGAGGGTGCCGCTGCTCCCTTCGAAGTTGGCATTCCTCAGGCGCCGTTGGAGGAATCGGTGCTTGCGGGGGGTAGTGGGGGACATGTTTATGCGCGCGTCACTCACCCCCCGACCCTGCAGCGGCCGTCGAGGCCTTGGGTGCGACCAAATTCCTGCTCGAATATCTGGCAGCCTTGCAGGCCATTCCGCGGTCCAGTGACGCTACGACCTAGGAAAGCTCTTCTATCAGGGGTTGGTGGAGGGTGCCGTGAAGGATAAGCTGTGGAGTAAGCATAAGCATGTCCCGAAGAGTCAAGATATCATCGACTGGTCTGTGGGCACTGGGCGGATTGGCTCCAGCAACTCTGAGTTTTCTCTGACCTGGCGATTGGCTCGAGACGTTTGTCTCTACAATGACGAGCGTTCGCAATGGGTACAGTTTGCCAGATTGGCAGGCGTTACCTTGGAATTAAGAGACGTCTGCGCACGCCTTCTTCCATTGTTCGCGCGTTCGCCCGTTGTGGGAGCATGTCGGCGAGTTGACTGCTCGTATCGCGCCGCGAAACGCTCGTTGACCGCGCCGCTGTGGACAATGTGTCGCCCCCCGTACTCTGGAGTGAAGCGGATGCGATGTTCCTGACGCTGCTGGCCACGGCTAGAATGGTGATTTGGACGACGCGACTGGAAGTCTTGCGGGGCGGCCGTCTTTCGGATCAGGATCTAATCAAATATTTTGAGCACCAGCTCAAGGTAAGTTAGAACTGAACGGAAACGGCTGCACCCGACGAGTTCGGCGAAAAGGTGGATAAATGCTGACGAGCCTGGTTCGCGTGACTGAGGCTAGCCTTGATTTTCTTTTTTAGAATCTGCTAGTCGCATCGGGGTGGATTCCTCTGGAACCCCTCCCATGATTGAGTAAGTCTTTTTTGTACCTAGTTAATGTGAGTGATTGTGTTTGTCCTGGCCTGTTCCCGGCTCCACACTGCTTTTGTTATGATCCAGTTCGAGATCCCCATTGTCCATTGTTATTTTGTCCCGTTTTATTCTCCAATAGGTCAGTCTTATATATTCTCTGATCATTTATTTTAGTTCCCATTCCCCTTAGAAAGGCAGCTTGATTTTGTCTCTTCAGGCAGAATACAGTGGCCTCTTTATTACGAGTCATTTGGGTCTTACTAACATTATGTATATATATTCATTTGAAATTGTTTTTGTTTTGGGGATTTTTGTTTCTGCACAACCTCCATCCTTATCATTTCATTAAAAATTTATAAAGCTAATATAATTATTGTACATAGCAAAAATTTTTATGTACATTTTAAGTGTTTTATGGAATATGTGTTTTGGTATTTTGGTGTTTGACAAGTATGAGTATCGATGGACATATTTTTTGGTGAATGAGAAGCATTGTAACGTATGCATGAGTCATTAGTCTGATTAGCTAGGTATAGGATAGAGTACTGAAGACCAACCCAAGATTTGTTACCTGGGTGACCTTGAGCCATAATTCTGTAACTTTGCAGAATATAAATATGAATACTTTTTCTTTGGGAGATTTTGTTGTCTTTTTTCTAACAATTTTTTCTGTTTCAGAGCAAAGTAATCCTCTTTGACACTGTGACTAGTGCAAATTCCATCAGGGTTTATAGCGCTGATAGTGTAGGTAGTGGCCTTTTATAAGGACGCGAAAACACCAGGAAGGCAGAGTAGTCGGTGAGTCCTTAGAGGAGGCCATGGCCTCACTTAGCCGGGACGAGACTCTTCCTCCCACCACGGCGTCGGTGGGAGGAAGGAGGTTGAGCATTGCACCGCCGCGGATCAATCCCCCTTCGGAAGTACCGGCAGAACCAGCATCCCCGAAACCTTCTACCTCTGTAGGTGGAAAGAAGGAAAAAACACAGTAAAAGGAGAGGTATTATGAGCGTGAAAAACAAATGCAAGAATACATAAAAGAGCTAGGTTGGTCTCAGTGCCAGAAGAATTAACTTTAAATTGAGGCCAAAATAATCACTTTGATAACTAAAGACCTAAAAACTCAGAAGATGATTGGAGTATCTGGGAAGCCTTTGAAGATACACTTAAGGCACTAAAAATTGGCGCCAAGGTACGTAGCGAGGAGAAGCAATGCCGTATGGGACGTCTTGCTTGGCTCCGCTGAAGAGGCCAAAAGTATGGTCGGCTTAGTCTTGGGGCTAAAACTCTCCAACTGTACACGGAGTATATGGGAGCCAGGGAAGGTTAAGAATTACTTTGCATGGCGTCTGGGCCATTACTGAGGGCCACGTCGGCGCCTTTTCGCAAGTTACGGAAAGGTGGCCGACGTCTCTCGCCACGGTCGAAGGCGGGCTTCTTTACAGGGACATGACCCTCCACGTGACCTTGCCGAAAAAGAACATTGAAAAGGGTCAAATATTCTAACTTGCGGGGATCGGACAATATTCATTGTTATTGGAGGTGAAAAGCCTTGCTGTTGGGTCTGCGGGGCGGCGGAACACGTCCGCGAACATCTCCGACCAGAACCCGCCCCAAGGCCCAACCAGCCAAACAACAGAAGCAGGAAAACCTGCCCCAGCAACACCAGCAACACCAGCAACACCGGCACCGGCGGCTAACAAGGAGGGCGAGTAGCAGGTGGTTGCAGGAAAAAAGCAAAAACGCCTTCTCCGGCGAAGGTGCCGCCGCCTGCCAAGGGGCCGGCAAACAAACTCCCAGCCAAAGTGCCGGCTCCCGACCAAGCAAAAGGAGTCCCCTGTGAGGGTGCCGCCTGTAAAGGAGCCCACACCAAAAAATTCGCCAACCAAACAGGCGAAGGAAAAGGCTTCTTCCCCCAAAATAGATGCACCAGAACCCATGGAAGTGGGAAGAGCGTCTTCCTTAAAACGCGGGAGAGAAGAGGAAGAAGAAAAACAGGACAACCCTAAGAGTAGGAGGAGAAGCAGGAGCAACGAGAGAAGGAAACCAGCCGACAGATGCTCGTCTCTACCGGTATCCCCAGTAAGGTGGACTTACGCGGAGAAAGCAAGAAGCCTTCCCTCCTCCCCGCGCAAAGCTTCCCAGTCCCCAACCTTCAATTTGACCCCCCTTAAAAAAACACATATCTGCAACTCCCTCTCCCTCCCCCTCCTCCATGCCCACTCCCACCCGGGCAAAAAAGAAGAAAGCCCTACCCCAAGGCGATGCTTTGATGAAAGTCGATGAAAACATTGTGGAGGAGTGGTCGTCACAGAGGCGCAAGCTTCTAAAGCCACTCCTAAAGCTAACTTCTGTGAACAACATGTCCACGGAAGACCCTAAAAACTTTTCCCAGGCCCCAGGAGTTATTACCCTCGTTAGAAACACCGGGGGTAACCTGAGGGTCTGGGAACATATAGAACAAGTCCAGAAACACTATCCCAAAATCAGGATGGTGTCTGAAAACACTCCTGAACTCAAGAAGATGGCCAAGAACTGTGCTGGGAGGTTCCCAGTTTTACTCCACCCCTGCTTATATAGGGTGGTGAAACTAACCTGCCTAGGACGTCGGCAGGATTGTCTTAGACGGACGGATTACGTCCGACATAGGGAACCCAGGTTCCCTAGGACAGTCCCGTCGGGGTCCCTTCCTGGGAATTTCTATCCTGTATGTGACTAGTACCTTTGTGCATGTTTTTTGTTTTTCTTTTTCAGGTCCTAAGGAATGTCTATTAAGATATAACCAGCAGATAGAAGGGGCGCCTGAGGGATCGGGGTAAGGCGGCTCGCCTGCTTCGTGACCTCTTGTCCTTCGGCATATTGGCCGCGATCCAGGAACTCCTTTGTTTGCGAAGCTTGACTTGCTTGTCCTTGTCTAACGACTTTGTCGTCTATTCGGCTTATATGGAATTCAACATCTTGAAGTCTTCTGTGTCCGGCGTACCCTGGACGCGAGGATTGACCTTGTCCATGTCGGTGCCGGGCCGGTCGTGGCCGATATTGCAGTGAAAAGCAAGTCGTTCCGGCTGATTGTGGTTTATGCGCCCAATGTTCAAGGTGAGCGAGTCTCTTTCTTTCGGCTGTTGGAGCCCTTCATGGTGGATCCAACACGGCTAATCTTAGTTGGGGACTGGAATGCCGTCCTAACCCCCAAATGGGATAGAGGGAGGGGCGCTAGTGGGAGGAGTGGTGATCGTAGCCTGGTTGATCTGATCGGCGAATTTGGTCTCGTCGATGATACAAGGTCGACTCATCCGGATGGGGTAATAGCGTGGGCGCTTAATTGGCCTTCTCACCGGGTATCTGCGTACCTGGATAGGATGTTAGTGAGTGGCGGCGCAGACTTCTTAGAATGTCCAACGTTCCACTGGTTAGGCTATGTTCGACTCGTTTGTGCCCGAGTGGTGTTAGACTTTAGGCCTAGGTTGGCTGGTTATTGGAAGTTCAATCAGTCCTTACTGGACAGGCGGGACTTTCGTGACCAGCTGACAAAACTAGTTCAGCGAGCTGGTGGGCGAGTCATTGGGAGTAAGTGGTGGGTTAACCTTAAGGACTCCATTAGGTCTTTCGCCACCAAATATAGCCAGCGGCAAAACTAGATAAGGCTGCGGAGGCAAAGACACTTAGAGCTAATTTTCCCGGGCGGGGCTGGTGGGATCCCCTAGAAATAGCCTTAGCCAGGGAGGCCCTGGAAAAGCGTTCGACTAGCGGGCGCTACATGGGTCAAGTAATTAGGGCTAAGTTAAGTAAGATGTCTTCGAAGCTGTGAAAATGGGCGCAGAACTGCTGCAGAAGAAATTCGCCAAGCCGGCGACCGGTACATTCGAGAGGTGCGCGACCCGGAGGAACGTCTGCGGGTCCACTGACGACGTAAGAACGTTCAAGCAACATTTAGAACACCGTTTTACCAAGGAGCCCGGTCTCCGTGACGAGAATTTTCACAGCTATTTGTGGCCTGACTTTCCCCGGCTCTTGCCGGCCTGACGCTAGCTGTGAAGGGGAGATTACGGAGGACGAAATCTACGCGGCTTTGAAGAAGGTCGGCAGTGGCAAGTCGCCAGGTTTGGATGGTGCCTACCAGATTGTACTTGAGGATGTGCACGCGCATTACGATCTTGGCTGTCGTGTTCAACCACTGGTTTCGGCAGGGTCCATCCCCGGTCGGATCACCAGAGGGCGTGATCACGCTGTTGAAAAGGCAAGAAGGTTGGGGAGAATTAGATGATTACAGGTATAACTCTGCTAAACACAGAGTTAAAGATTTTGGCTTAGATCTGACGAACCGCTTGCAGCTAGTTGCGGTACTCTGTTGGAACCGGATCAGACTTGTTATGACGAAGGGACGAACAATTCGAGCAACCTGCATGATTCGCACGATCATAGAGGGTGTAGAAGACGACGACGAGGCCGCGCTGATCAATTTGGATCAGTCCAAGGCATTTGATAGGATTGACCATGGCTACCTGGCTGCTGTCCTGCAGGCCACCGGATTCAAACCCGACTTCAGCCGCTGGATTAGCCTTCTGTATCGCTCCCCCCAGGCTGTGGTACAGGTGAACGGGAAGCTGTCCGGAGCGCTTTCGCGCTGTCTAGGTCGGTCCGACAGGGTTGTCACTGTCTTCTCTCCTTTGGCTGTGGCAGTTGGGCCCCTCCTTCGCCGGCTAAGGGACGAGACGGGCAGTCCGGTCCTGCGTGGAATTGCTCTGTCCTGGTGGAGCTCGAGCCGGGTTTCCGCGTACGCCGATGACGTAACGACCTTTGTGTCCTCCCGCGAGACGCGAAGGCGGTACAACAGGCGCTTAGACGGTACGAGAAGGCTGACAGGGGCCAGAATTAACCGCGACAAGTCGTCCGGCTTGCGGTTAGGTGCCTGGAAGGGTGTTTCCCCTCCCGGGGCCCCTTCAGCTGGACAGACGGGCCAGTCAAAATCCTCGGAATTTGGTTCGGTCCGGACTTGCAACTGGAGAAAAACTGGTCAGAAATACTGGCAAGGTCGGCGCGTCGGTCAAGACTTGGCGTCGACGGAGTCTCAGCCAAGGGCTTGGCGGAGGGTGTGTGTACATACCTCTTTCCAAGATCGCCCGCCGGCTGTCAATGCTTCCTTTGTGACGATCATGAGAGGCGCTCAGGCGTTTGCTTCTCTGTCTGTGGAGAGGACGCAAGCATGGTCGACAAAGGAGTCTGTTGCCTCCGTCCGTGTCAAGGGGGTCTGGGGATGCCGCCCAGGGAGCGCATGTGCTCGCTTCGAGGTTGGCATTCCTCAGGCGCGCGTTGGAGGAAGATCCGGTTGCGCGGGGGTAGTGAGGGACATGTTCCCTTGCCTTACCATCACTCCCCCGACCCTATGGCTGACCGTCAGGCCTTGGTGCGGTAAATTCTGTGAATGTCTGGCGGCCTTGCAGGCCATTCCACGGTCAGTGACCTTTCACAGCCTAGGAGACTCTTCTATCGGGGATTAGTGGAGGGTGCCGTGAAGGATAAGCTGTGGGATAAGCTCGGCATGCGAGAGTGGGTATCGCTCTCGGTGGTCTTGAGCGCCGGGTGCGGATTGGCTCAGCAACTCTGAGTTTTCTCTGACCTGGCGATTGGCTCGGAATGGTTTGTCTCTCAATGACAGGCGTTTCGCAATGGGCCTGGCGGATTTGCCAGATTGTGAGCGTTGCAACCTTATGATTAAGGAGACGTCTGCGCACGCCTTCTTCCATTGTTCGCGCGTTCGCCCGTTGTGGGAGCATGTCGGCAGGTTGACTGCTCGTATCGCGCCGCGGGAGCTTGTGCTCATTGACCGCGCGCACGCTGTGGACAATGTGTCGCCCGTACTCTGGAGGTGAAGCGGATGGTGTTTCTGACGCTACTGGCCACGGCTAGAATGGTGATTTGGACGGCGGCTGGAGGAAGTCTTGCGGGGCGGCCGTCTTTCCGGATCAGGATCTAATCCGATGGCTGAGCACCAACCAAATGAGGTCGACTGAACGGAAACGGCTGCACCGACGGTTCCGGCGAAGATTTGGATAAATGCGGCGAGCCTGGTTCGCGTGACTGGGGCTAGCCTTGATTTTTCTTTTTTAGATCTGCTAGTCGCATCGGGGTGGATTCCTCTGGAACCCCTCCGCGGTTAAAGGTAAGTCTTTTTTGTGTACCTAGTTAATGTGAGTGATTGTGTTTGTCCTGGCCTGTTCCCGGCTCCTGCTTTTGTTATGATCCAGTTCAAGGATCCCCATTGTCCATTGTTATTTTTGTCCGTTTTATTCTCGGCTGGGTCAGTCTTATATATTCTCAGTCCAATTTATTTTTACCCGGTTCCCCCATTCCCCTTAGAGAAACTTGATTTTGTCTCTTCAGGCAGAATACAGTGGCCTCTTTAATTACGAGGGTGTGTTTGGGTCTTACTAACATTATGCATATATATTCATTTGAAATTGTTTTGTTTTGAGAGTTTTTTGTTTCTTCACGGCCTCCATCATATCATTTCATTAAAAATTTATAAAGCTATTTTTGTAATTGTGCTGTAAGGAATTTTTATGTACATTTGAGGTGTTTAGGGGTCCCTGGCATGTTTTTGCGGTATTTGGTGTTTGACAAGTATGAGTGTCGATGGACATATTTTTGTGGTGAATGAGAAGCATTGTAACGTATGCATGGGTCGTGAATCTGAAGATTAGCTAGGTATGGGATAGAGTACTGAAGACCAACCCAAGGTTTGTTCCCCCTCCCGTTTTCGGCCAGCCTTGAGCCATAATTCTGTAACTTTGCAGAATAAGTACAGATACGCACCTGCCACAGGAGATTTTGTTTGTTTTTTTTTTCATGCAATTTTTTCTGTTTCAGGGCAAAGTAGTCTCTTTGGGTGACACTGTGACTAGTGCAAATTCCATCAGGGTTTATAGCGCTGATAGTGTGGAAGTAGTGGCCTTTTATAAGGACGCGAAAACACCAGGAAAGGCAGAGTAGTCGGTGAGTCCTTAGAGGAGGCCATGGCCTCACTTAGCCAGGACGAGACTCTTCCTCCCACCACGGCGTCGGTGGGAGGAAAGGAGGGGGATTGGGCATTACCGCCGCGGATCAATCCCCCTTCGGAAGTACCAGCAGAGCCAGCATCCCCGAAACCTTCTACCTCTGGGTGGAAAGAAGGGAAAAAAACTTACAGTAAAAGGAGAGGAGTATTATGAGCGTATGAAAAACAAATACGCAGAATACATAAAAGGAACTGAGTTGGTCTCAGTGCCAGAAGAATTGGCACAAATTGAGGCCAAAATAATTACTTTGATAACTAAAGACCTAAAAACTCAGAAGATGATTGGAGTCTCTAGAGAGGCCTTTGAAGATACACTTAAGGCACTAAAAATTGGGGCCAAGGCCGTAGCGAGGAGAAGCAATGCCGTATGGGACGTCTTGCTTGGCTCCGCGGAAGAGGCCAAAAGTATGGTCGGCTTAGTCTTGGAGACTAAAACTCTCCAACTGTACACGGAGTATATGGGAGCCAGGAAAGTTAAAATTACTTTGCATGGCGTCCCTATGGACATTGCTGAGGACCACGTCGGCGCCTTTTTCGCAAGTTACGGAAAGGTGGCCGACGTCTCCTCGCTACGGTCGAAGGCGGGCTTCTTTACAGGGGACATGACCCTCCACGTGACCTTGCCGAAAAAGAACATTGAAAAGATCCCTAATATTCTAACCTGCAGGGATCGGACAATATTCATTATTGTGGAAGGTAGAAAGCCTTGCTGTTGGGTCTGCGGGGCGGCGGAACACGTCGCAAAGGCATGTCCGACCAAGAACCCGCCCCCAAAGGCCCAACCAGCCAAACAGCAAGAAACAGCAAAACCTGCCCCAGTAACACCAGCAACACCAGCACCGCTGGCAGCTAAAAGGAGGGCGAGTGGCAGGTGGTTACCAGGAAAAAAGCAAAAACGCCTTCTCCGACGAAGGTATTAAAAAGCCGCTGCCTGCCAAGGGGCCGGCCAAACAACCAGCCAAAGTGCCGGGCTCCGACCAAGCAGAAGGAGTCCCCTGTGAGGGTGCCGCCTGTGCTGAGCCCACACCAAAAAATCGCCAACCAAATATAAGGAAGGAAAAGGCTTCTCTCAAAATATACCCGAACCCATGGAAGGGGAAGAGCGTCTTCCTTAAAACGCGGGAGAGAAGAGGAAGAAGAAAAACAAGACAACCCGAAGAGTAGGAGGAGAAGCAGGAGCACCGAGAGAAGGAAACCAGCCGACAGATGCTCGTCTCTACCGGTATCCCTGCAAGGTGGACTTACGCGGAGAAAGAAGAGCCTCCCTCCTCCCCGCGCAAAGCTTCCCAGTCCCCAACCTTCAATTTGACCTCTCTTAAAAAAACACATATCTGCAACTCTCCCTCCTCCTATGCCCACTCCCACCCGGGCAAAAAGAAGAAAGCCCTACCCCAAGGCGATGCTTTGATGAAAGTCGATGAAAACATTGTGGAGGAGTGGTCGTCACAGAGGCGCAAGCTTCTAAAGCCACTCCTAAAGCTAACTTCTGTGAACAACAGCGTCCACGGAAGACCCTAAAACTTTTCCCCAGGCCCCAGGAGTTATTACCCTCGTTAGAAACACCGGGGGTAACCTGAGGGAGTCTGGGAACACATAGAACAAGTCCAGAAACACTATCCCAAAATCAGGATGGTGTCTGAAAACACTCCTGAACTCAAGAAGATGGCCAAGAACTGTGCTGAGGTTCCTGCTCTTACTCCACCCCTGCTTATATAGGGTGGTGAAACTAACCTTACCCTACGGACGTCGGCGGGATTGTCTTAGACGGACGGATTACGTCCGACATAGGAACGGGTTCCCAGGACAGTCCGTCGGGGTCCCTTCCACCAGAGATTTCTATCCTGTATGTGACTAGTGCCTTTGTTGCATGTTTTTTGTTTTTCTTTTTCAGGTCTAAGGAATGTCTATTAAGATAGCCAGCTTGAATGCGAAGGGCCTGAGGGACGGGGGTAAGGCGGCTCGCCTGCTTCGTGACCTCTTGTCCTTCGGCGTGGATGTGGCCGCGATCCAAGAGACTCACTTTGTTTGCGAAGCCGACTTGTGTGCTGTCTAACGACTTTGTCGTCTATTCAGCATATGGGAGTTGGCATGCCAGAGGTGTTTCTTTGCTGTTTCAAGTACCCTGGACGCGAGGATTGACCTTGTCCATGTCGGTGCCGAGGGCCGGCTGATCGTGGCCGATATTGCAGTGAAAAGCAAGTCGTTCCGGCTGATTGTGGTTTATGCGCCCAATGTTCAAGGTGAGCGAGTCTCTTTCTTTCGGCTGTTGAGCCCTTCATGGTGGATCCAACACGGCTAATCTTAGTTGGGGACTGGAATGCCGTCCTAACCCCCAAATGGGATAGAGGGAGGGGCGCTAGTGGGAGGAGTGGTGATCGTAGCCTGGTTGATCTGATCGGCGAATTTGGTCTCGTCGATAGATACCGGGTCGATCATCCGATGGGGAGTATGTGGGACGGGCGCTTAATTGGCCTTCTACCCGGGTATCTAGTACCTGATAGATGTTAGTGAGAGTGGCCGACATAGACTTCTTAGAATGTCCAACGTTCCACTGGTTGTTACCGGACCACAAACTCGTTTGTGCCCGAGTGGTGTTAGACTTTAGGCCTAGGTTGGTTGGTTATTGGAAGTTCAATCAGTCCTTACTGGACAGGCGGACTTTCGTGACCAGCTGACAAAACTAGTTCAGCGGGCGTTAATTGGGCGAGTCATTGGGAGTAAGTGGTGGGTTAACCTTAAGGACTCCATTAGGTCTTTCGCCACCAAATATAGCCAGCGGCGCAAACGAATAAGGCTGCGGAGGCAAAGACGCTTAGAACTAATTTCTCCCGGGCGGAGAGCTGGTGGGATCCCCTAGAAGCCTTAGCCAGGGGAGGCCCTGGAGCGTTCGACTAGCGGAGCGCGCATGGGTCAAGTAATTAGGGCTAAGTTAAGTAAGATGTCTTCGGAAGCTGTATTACAGGCGCAAGAACTGCGCAAGGAAGAAATTCGCCGAAGCCGGCGACCGGTACATTCGAGAGGTGCGCGACCCGGAGGGACATCTCCTTGGGTCCTGACGACGTACGAGGGCGTTCAAGCAGCCATTTCGAACACCGTTTTACCTGGGGAGCCCGGTCTCCGTGACGAGGGAGTTTCACAGCTATTTTGACTTTCCCCGGCACTTGCCGACTGAAGCGCTGGCTGAAGGGAGATTACGGAGGACGAAATCTACGCGGCTTTGAAGAAGGTCGGCAGTGGCAAGTCGCCAGGTTTGGATGGTTTGCCCTATGAATTGTACTTGAGGATGTCGCACCTTTTTGTCCCGATCTTGGCTGTCGTGTTCAACCACTGGTTTCGGCAGGGTCCATCCCCGGTCGGATCACCGGGGGCGTGATCACGCTGTTGAAAGCAAAAAAGGTTGGGAGAAGATAGATGATTACAGGCCCATAACTCTGCTAAACACAGAGTTAAAGATTTTGGCCAAGATCCTGACGAACCGCTTGCAGCTGAATTTGCCGGTCTCTGTTGGAACCGGATCAGACACATTAATGAGGGACGAACAATTCAGAGCAACCTGCACTTGATTCGCACGATCATAGAGGGTGTAGAAGACGACGACGAGGCCGCGCTGATCAATTTGGGATGGTGTTTGATAGGATTGACCATGGCTACCTGGCTGCTGTCCTGCAGGCCGCCGGATTCAAACCCGACTTCAGCCGCTGGATTAGCCTTCTGTATCGCTCCCCCCAGGCTGTAGTGCAAGGTGAACGGGAAGCTGTCGGGCGCTTTCGCGCTGTCTAGGTCGGTCCGACGGGGTTGTCCACTGTCTTCTCTCCTTTACGTCTTGGCGTTGGAGCCCCTCCTTCGCCGGCTAAGGGACGGGGCAAGCGTCCGGTCCTGCGTGCGTTGCTTTCTGGTGGAGCTCGAGCCGGGGTTCCGCGTATGATGACGTAACGACCTTTGTGTCCTCCCGCAGGGACATGGGACGGTACAACAGGCGCTTGAACGAGAAGGTGACAGGGGCCAGAATTAACCGCGACAAGTCATCCGGCTTGCGGTTAGGTGCCTGGAAGGGTGTTTCCCTCCCGGAACCTTCAGCTGGACGGACGGGCCGAGTCAAAATCCTCGGAATTTGGTTCGGTCCGGACTTACAGCTGGAGAAAAAACTTGGTCAAGAAATACTGGCAAAGGTCGGCGCGTCGGTCAAGACTTGGCGTCGACGAGTCTCTCCGTAAAGGGCTTGGCGGAGGTGTGTAACACTCTTTCCCAAGATCCGCTTACCGGCTGTCAGTACTTCCCTTTGTGACGATCATGAGAAGGCGCTCGAGCGTTTGCTACTCTCCTGTCTGTGGAGAGGACGCAAGCACATGGTCGACAAAGGAGTCTGTTGCCTCCGTCCGTGTCCAGGGGGTCGGGGATGCCGCACTTGAGGCCATGTGCTCCTTCGAGGGTTGGCATTCTCAGGCGCGCGTTGGAGGAAAGTCGGTTGCGGGGTAGTGAGGGACATGTTCCCTTGCCTTACCATCACTCCCCCGACCTATGGCTGACCGTCAGGCCTTGGGTGCGACCGAAATTCCTGCTCAGCCTTGCAGGCCATTCCACGGTCCAGTGACCTTTCACAGCCTAGGAAGTATCGAGGATTAGTGGAGGGTGCCGTGAAGAGGATAAGCTGTGGAGTAAGCTCGGCATGTCGGAAGTGGAGTATCGCTCTCATTGGTCTTGGGCGCCGGGTGCGGATTGGCTCAGCAACTCCTGAGTTTTCTCTGACCAGCAGATTGGCTCGGAATGGTTTGTCTCTCAATGACAGGCGTTTCGCAATGGAGCGCAGCGGTTGCAGATTGTGAGCGTTGCAACCTTGGAATTAAGGAGACGTCTGCGCACGCCTTCTATTGTTCGCGCGTTCGCCCGTTGTGGGAACATGTCGGCGAGTTGACTGCTCGTATCGCGCCGCGGGAAACTTGTGCTTGACTAGCGCATACGCTGTGGACGTGTGTCGCCCCCGTACTCTGGAGTGAAGCGGATGGTGTTTCTGACGCTACTGGCACGGCTTTAGAATGGTGAGTTTGGACGACGACTGGAGGAAGTCTTCTTGGAGCAGCCGTCTTTCGGATCAGGATCTAATCCGATATTTTGAGCACCAGCTCAAAATGAAGACTGAACGGAAACGCTGCACACCGACAGAAGTCGCTTGAAAAGGTGGATAAATGCGGCGAACCTGGTTCGCTTGACTGGGGCTAGCCTTGATTTTCTTTTTTAGATCTGCTAGTCGCATCGGGGGTGGATTCCTCTGGAACCCCTCCCGCGGTTAAGGTAAGAAGTCTTTTTTTGTGTACCTAGTTAATGTGGTGGTGTGTTTGTCCTGGCCTGTTCCCGGCTCCACTGCTTTTGTTATGATCCAGTTCGAGATCCCCATTGTCCATTGTTATTTTGTCCCGTTTTGTTTCTCAGCTTAGGTCAGTCTTATATATTCTCCAGTCCAATTTATTTTTACCCGGTTCTTCATTCGCGAAGAGAGCGGCTTGATTTTGTCTCTTCAGGCAGAATACGGTGGCCTCTTTAATTACGAGGGTGTGTTTGGGTCTTACTAACATTATGTATATATATTCATTTGAAGTGTCTTTTGTTTTGGGGATTTTTTGTTTCTTGCTTATCATCATATCATTTCATTAAAAATTTATAAAGCTATTTTTGTAATTATTGTGCAACAAAAATTTTTATGTACATTTGGGGTGTTTTTGTAGGTCCCTGGCATGTTTTGCGGTATTTGGTGTTTGACAAGTATGAGTGTCGATGGACATATTTTTTGTGGTGAATGAGAAACGCATTGTAACGTATGCATGGGTCGTGAATCTGATTAGCTAGGTATAGGATAGAGTACTGAAGACCAACTTAAGTTTTGTTCCCCCCTCCCGTTTTCAGCCTTGGGCCATAATTCTGTAACTTTGCAGAATAATAGATGCCCTGCCTGCCACAGGAGATTTTGTTTGTCTTTTTTCTAACAATTTTTTCTGTTTCAGGGCAAAGTAGTCTCTTTGGGTGACTTTGCTTGACTAGTGCAAATTCCATCAGGGTTTATAGCGCTGATGAGTGTGGAAGTAGTGGCCTTTTATAAAGGACGCGAAAACACCAGGAAAGGCAGAGTAGTCGGTGAGTCCTTAGAGGAGGCCATGGCCTCACTTAGGCAGGATGAGACTCTTCCTCCTACGCTCGGTGGGAGGAAAGGAGGATTGGGCATTACCGCCGCGGATCAATCCCCCTTCAGAAGTACCAGCAGCTCCAGCATCCCCGAAACCCTCGACCTCTGGGTGGAAGGGCAAGAAACTCACAGTAAAGGAGAGGAGTATTACGAGCGTATGAAAAACAAATACTTCAGAATACATAAAAGGAACTGAGTTGGTCTCAGTGCCAGAAGAATTGGCATAAATTGAGGCCAAAAATAATCCTTTGATTACTAAAGACCTAAAACTCAGAAGATGATTGGAGTAGCTAGAGAGGCCTTTGAAGATACACTTAAGGCACTAAGGGTAACAAGGCCGTAGCGAGGGAGAAGCAATGCCGTATGGGACGTCTTGCTTGGCTCCGCTGACGAGGCCAAAGTATGGTCGGCTTAGTCTTGGAGACTAAAAACTCTCCAACTGTACACGGAGTATGGGAGCCAGAAAAGTTAGAAATTGCTTTTGCATGGCGTCCCTATGGACATTGCTGAGGACGTCGGCGCCTTTTTTGCAAATTACGGAAAGGTGGTGAGCGTCTACTCCCTTACGGTCGAAGGCAGGCTTCTTTACAGGGGATATGACCCTCGACCTTGCCAAAAGAGCATTGAGAAGATCCCAAATATTCTAACCTGCAGGGATCGGACAATATTTATTATTGTAGGCGGGGTAAGGTCTGCGGGGCAGCGGAACACATCGCGAAGACGTGCCCGACCAAGAACCCGCCCCAAAGGCCCGGCCGTGACGACGAAGCAGCAGCCTGCCCCGAAGCAACACCAGCAACACCAGCACCGGCAGCCAACAAGGAGGGCGAGTGGCAGGTGGTTACCTGGAAAAAGCAAAAACGCCTTCTCCGGCGAAGGTGCCGCCGCCTGCCAAGGGGCCGGCAAAACAAACTCAGCCAAAGTGCCGGCTCCGACCAAGCAGAAGGAGTCCCCTGTGAATTTGTATATACGAGGAGCACACCAAAAAATTCGCCAACCAGGCGAAGGAAAAGGCTTCTTCCCCCAAAATAGATGCACCAAGAACCCATGGAAGTGGGAAGAGCGTCTTCAAAACGCGGGAGAGAAGAGGAAGAAGAAAAACAAGACAACCCGAAGAGTAGGAGGAGAAGCAGGAGCACCGAGAGAAGGAAGCCAGCCGACAGATGCTCGTCTCTACCGGTATCCCCGGTAAGGTGGACTTACGCGGAGAAAGCGAGAAGCCTTCCCTCACTCCCTTGACACCGAATTCCCAACCTTCAATTTGACCCCAAAAACACATATCTGCAACTCCCTCTCTCTATGCCCACTCCCACCGGGCAAAAAGAAAAACCCTACCCAAGGCGATGCTTTGATGAAAGTCGATGAAAACATTGTGGAGGAGTGGTCGTCACAGAGGCGCAGCTTCTAAAGCCACTCCTAAAGCTAACTTCTGTGAACAACATGTCCACGGAAGACCTAAAAACTTTCCCAGGCCCCGGGAGTTATTACCCTCGTTAGAAACACCGGGGGTAACGGTCTGGGAACATATAGAACAAGTCCCAGAAACATGTCCCAGTCAGGATGGTGTCTGAAAACACTCCTGAACTCAAGAAGATGGCCAAGAACTGTGCTGGGAGGTTCCAGTTTTACTCCCCCTGCTTATATGGGGTGAAACCTACCGGACGTCGGCGGGATTGTCTTAGACGGACGGATTACATTGACAGAACAGGTTCCCTAGGACAGTCCGTCGGGGTCCCTTCCACTGGGAATTTCTATCCTGTATAATTAGTGCCTTTGTTGCATGTTTTTTGTTTTTTTCTTTTCGGTCTAAGGAATGTCTATTAAGATAGCCAGCTTGAATGCGAAGGGCTGGGGATCAGGGGTGAGCGGCTCACTGCTTCGTGACCTCTTGTCCTTCGGCGTGGATGTAGCCGCGATCCACCGAAGACTCACTTTGTTTGCGAAGCCGACTCTTGTGCTGTCTAACGACTTTGTCGTCTATTCCAAGCATATGGGAGTTGGCATGCTGCAGAGTGTTTCCTTGCTGGTCGACGTACCCTGGACGCGAGGATTGACCTTGTCCATGTCGGTGCCGAGGGCCGGCTGATCGTGACCGATATTGCGGTGAAAAGCAAGTCGTTCCGGCTGATTGTGGTTTATGCGCCCAATGTTCCAAAGGTGAGCGAGTCTCCTCCTTTCTTTCGGCTGTTGGAGCCTTCATGGTGGATCAACACGGCTAATCTTGGTTGGGGACTGGAATGCCGTCCTAACCCCAAATGGGATAGAGGAGGGCGCTAGTGGGAGGAGTGGTGATCGTAGCCTGGTTGATCTGATCGGCGAATTTGGTCTCGTCGATAGATACCGGGTCGATCATCCGGATGGGAGTATGTGGACGTGGGCGCTTAATTGGCCTTCTACCCGGGTATCTGCGTACCTGGATAGGATGTTAGTGTGGTGGCCGACATAGACTTCTTAGAATGTCAACGTTCCACTGGTTAGGCTACTCGGACCACAAACTCGTTTGTGCCCGGAGGTGGTGTTAGACTTGGAAGCTAGGTTGGCTTGGTTGTGGAAGTTCAATCAGTCCTTACGGACAGGCGGGACTTTCGTGACCAGCTAAAAACTAGTTCAGCCCGGGCGTTAATTGGGCGAGTCATTGGGAGTAAGTGGTGGGTTAACCTTAAGGACTCCATTAGGTCTTTCGCCACCAAATATAGCCAGCGGCTCAAGCAGAATAAGGCTGCAGAGCAAAGACACTTAGAGCTAATTTTCCCGGGCGGAGGCTGGTGGGGATCCCTAGAAATAGCCTTAGCCAGGAGTACCTGGAGCGTTCGACTAGCGGGCGCGCTACTTGGGTCAAGTAGTGGGGCTAAGTTAAGTAAGATGTCTTCAGCTGTGAAAATGGGCGCAGAACTGCGCAAGGAAAATTCGCCAAGCCGGCGACCGGTACATTCGAGGTGCGACCCGGAGGGTCTCCTTAGGTCCACTGACGACATGTGCGAGGCGTTCCGGCAGCATTTCGAACACCGTTTTACCAAGGGCGGTCTCCGTGACGATTTCACGGCAGCGTTTGGCTGACTTTGTGCGGCCCTGAAGCCGGCAGCTGTGAAGGGGGAGATACGGAGGACGAAATCTACGCGGCTTTGAAGAAGGTCGGCAGTGGCAAATCGCCAGGTTTGGATGTTTGCCCTATGAATTGTACTTGAGGATGTCGCACCTTTTTGTCCCGATCTTGGCTGTCGTGTTCAACCACTGGTTTCGGCAGGGGTCCATCCCCGGTCGGATCTGGGGAGCGTGATCACGCTGTTGAGAAAAGGCAAGAAGGTTGGGAGGAATTAGATGATTACGAGCCCGCAACTCTGCTAAACACGGAGTTAAAGATTTTGACCAAGGTCTGACGAACCGCTTGCAGCTAGTTGCCGAGTCTCTGTTGGAACCGGATCAGACTTGTTCACCGAGGACGAACAATTCAAGGCAACTGCACTTGATTGCTGATCTTGAGGTGTAGAAGACGACGACGAGGCCAGCATGATCAATTTGGATCAGTCCAAGGCATTTGATAGGATTGACCATGGCTACCTGGCTGCTTATATGCCTGAGCATGGCGGATTCAAACGCCGACTTCAGCCGCTGGATTAGCCTTCTGTATCGCTCCCCCAGGCTGTGGTACAGGTGAACGGGAAGCTGTCAGGCGCTTTCGCGCTTCACAAGTCGGTCCGACAGGGTTGTCCACTGTCTTCTCTCGCTACGTCTTGGCGTTGGAACCCCTCCTTCGCCGGCTAAGGGACGAGACGGGCAGTCCGGTCCTGCGTGGAATTGCTGTCCCTGGTGGAGCTCGAGCCAGGGTTTCCGCGTACGCCGATGACGTAACGACCTTTGTGTCCTCCCGCAGGGACATAGAGGCAGTACAACTTGGCAACAGACGGGCGAGAAGTGACGGGGCCAGAATTAACCCGACCAAGTCATCCCGGCTTGCGGTTAGGTGCCTGGAAGGGTGTTTCGAGGGCCCTTCAGCTGGACGGACGGGCCGGTCAAATCCTCGAATTTGGTTCGGTGGACTTACAGCTGTGGAGAAAAACTGGTCAGAAATACTGGCAAAGGTCGGCGCGTCGGTCAAGACTTGGCGTCGACGGAGTCTCTCCGTAAAGGGCTTGGCAGGTGTGTAACACGTACCTCTTCGAATCCTTTACCGGCTATCAATACTTCCCCTTTGTGACGATCATGAGAAGGCGCTCAGCGTTTGCTACTCTCCTGCTGTGGAGACGCAAGCCTTTATGGTCGACAAAGGAGTCTGTTGCCTCCGTCCGTGTCAAGGGGGTCTGAGGGGATGCCGCACTTGAGGAGCATGTGCTCGCTTCGAGGTTGGCATTCCTCAGGCGCGCGTTGGAGGAAGATCGGTGCTTGCGGGGGTAGTGAGGGACATGTTCCCTTGCTGTACCATCACTCCCAAACCTACCAGTGACCGTCAGGCCTTGGGTGCGGCCAAATTCCTGCTCGAATGTCGGCGGCAGACATTAAGGTCCAGTGGCCTTTCCTGACCTAGAGACTCTGTCGAGTAGTACCGTGAAGGATAAGCTGTGGGTAAGCTCGGCATGTCGAGAGTGGAGTATCGCTCTCATTGGTCTTGGGCGCCGGGTGCGGATTGGCTCAGCAACTCTGAGTTTTCTGACCTGGCGATTGGCTCGGAATGGTTTGTCTCTCAATGACAGGCGTTTCGCAATGGGCCTGGCGGATTTGCAGATTGTGAGCGTGCAACGGAATTAAGGAGACGTCTGCGCACGCCTTCTTCCATTGTTCGCGCGTTCGCCCGTTGTGGGAGCATGTCGGCGAGTTGACTGCTCGTATCGCGCCGCGGAAGCTTGTGCTCATTGACCGCGCATACGCGTGGACAATGTGTCGCCCCCGTACTCTGGGTGAAGCGGATGGTGTTTCCTGACGCTACTGGCCACGGCTAGAATGGTGATTTGGACGACGCGACTGGAGGAAGTCTTGCGGGGCGGCCGTCTTTCGGATCGGATCTAATCCGATATTTTGAGCACCAGCTCAAAATAGAATTAGAGCGAACGGAAACGGCTGCACCGATTCGGCGAAAGGTGGATAAATGCACGGCGAGCCTGGTTCGTGATTTTCTTTTTAGATCTGCTAGTCGCATCGGGGTGGATCCTCTGGAACCCTCCACGCAGTTAAGGTAAGTCTTTTTTTTGGCCTTGTACCTAGTTAATGTGGTGGGTGTTTGTCTGACTGTTCCCGGCTCCACTGCTTTTGGTATGATCCAGTTCAGAGATCCCATTGTCCATTGTTATTTTGTCCCGTTTTATTCTCGGCACCGGGTCAGTCTTGTATATTCTCCAGTCAATTGTTTTACCCGGTTCCCCCATTCCCTTGAAAAGAGCGGCTTGATTTTGTCTCTTCAGGCAGAATACAGTGGCCTCTTTAATTACGAGGGTGTGTTTGGGTCTTACTAACATTATGTGTATATATATTCATTTGAAATTGTTTTTGTTTTGGGGATTTTTTGTTTCTGCACAACCCCCTCCCCATCATATCATTTCATTAAAAATTTATAAAGCTATTTTTTTGTAATTATTTAAAGTATATAAAAATTTTTATGTACATTTGGTGTTTTTGTAGGTCCCTTACATGTTTTTATGGTATTTTGGTGTTTGGCTGGGTGCATATGTCGATGGACATATTTTTGTGGGTGCAGAATGAGAAGCATTGTAACGTATGCATGGGTCGAATCTGATTAGCTAGGTATAGGATAGAGTACTGAAGACCAACCCAAGTTTTGTTCCCCCTCCCGTTTTCTCGGCTTTGAGCCATAATTCTGTAAATCCTCGTACGGGCCACATGGCCGCACCCGCTACAGAGATTTTGTTTGTCTTTTTCTAACAATTTTTTCTGTTTCAGGGCAAAGTAGTCTCTTTGGGTGACACTGGTGTACTTTAGTGCAAATTCCATCAGGGTTTATAGCGCTGATATGGGCAGCGGCCTTTATAAGGACAAAACACCAGGAAAGGTGAGAGCTGGTGAGTCCTTAGAGGAGGCCGCGGCCTCACTTAGCCAGGATCATTCTCCCTCCCACCACGGCGTCGGTGGGAGGAAAGGAGGGGGATTGGGCATTACCGCCGCGGGATCAATCCCCTTCGGAAGTACCAGCAGAACCACATCCCCGAAACCTTCTACCTCTGGGTGGAAAGGAAGCGGGAAAACTTACAGTAAAAGGAGAGAGGATATGAGCGCAAGAAAAACAAATACGGAATACATAAAAGAACTGAGTTAGTCTCAGTGCTAGAAGAATTGGCACAAATTGAGGCCAAAATAATCACTTTGATAACTAAAGACCTAAAAACCTGTGGATGATTGGAGTATCTAGAGAGGCCTTTGAAGATACACTTAAGGCACTAAAATTGGCGCCAAGGTCAGAAGCGAGGAGAAAGCACGCTGTGCGGACGTCTGCTTGGCTCCGCTGAAGAGGCCAAAAGTATGGTCGGCTTTCATCTTTGGAGATTAAACTCTCCAACTGTACACGGAGTATATGGGAGTCAGGAAGTACAACAAATTACTTTGCATGGCGTCCCTATGGACATTGCTGAGGACCACGTCGTGATGCCTTTTTCGCAAGTTACGGAAAGGTGGTCGACGGCCTCTCGCTACGGTCGAAGGCGGGCTTCTTTACAGGGGATATGACCTCCACGTGACCTTGCCGAAAAAGAACATTGAAAAGATCCCCAAATATTTGAATTTTGCAGGGATCGGACAATATTCATTATTGTGGAAGGTAGAAAGCCTTGCTGTTGGGTCTGCGGCGGCGGAACACGTCGCAAAGACATGTCCGACCAAGAACCCGCCCCCAAAGGCCCAACCAGCCAAACAACAAGAAGCAGGGAAAACCTGCCCCAGCAACACCAGCAAACACCAGCAACACCAGCACCGGCAGCCAACAAGGAGGGCGAGTGGCAGGTGGTTACCAGGAAAAGCAAAAACGCCTTCTCCGGCGAAGGTGCCGCCACTGCCAAGGGGCTGGCAAAAACAAACTCCAGCCAGCGCCGGCTCCGACCAGAAGGAGTCCTGTGAGGGTGCCGCCTGTAAAGGAGCCCACACCAAAAAATTCGCCAACCAAACAGGCGGAGCGAAAAGGCTTCTTCCCCCAAAATAGATGCACCAGAACCCATGGAAGGGAAGAGCGTCCTCTTAAAACGCGGGAGAGAAGAGGAAGAAGAAAACAGGACAACCCTAAGAGTAGGAGGAGAAGCAGAGCAACAGAGAAGGAAACCAGCCGACAGATGCTCGTCTCTACCGGTATCCCCAGTAAGGTGGACTTACGAGAAAGCAAGAAGCCTTCCCTCCTCCCCAAAGCTTCCAGCCCCAACCTCAATTTGACTCCTTAAAAAAACACATATCTGCAACTCCCTCTCCCTCCCCTCTCCCATGCCCACTCCCACCCGGGCAAAAAAGAAGAAAGCCCTACCCCAAGGCGATGCTTGGATGAAAGTCGATGAAAACATTGTGGAGTGATAACGTCACAGAGTGCAGCTTCAAAGCCACCCTAAAGCCAATTTCAGAACAACATGTCCAATGAACATCCCCAGCACCTCTTCCCAGGCCCCAGGAGTTATTACCCTCGTTAGAAACACCGGGGGTAAACTGAGGGTCTGGGAACATATAGAACAAGTCCAGAACACTATCCCAAAATCAGGATGTGTCTGAAAACACTTGAACCCAAGAAGATGGCCAAGAACTGTGTTGGGAGGTTCCCAGTTTTACTCCACCCCTGCTTATATAGGGTGGTAAAACTAACCTACCCTACGGACGCCATGGATTGTCTTAGACGGACGGATTACGTCCGACATAGGAATTAACCCTAGGAATTGTCGGGGTCCCCTTCCACCAGAGATTTCTATCCTGCATGTGACTATGCCTTGCTGGCATGTTTTTTGTTTTTCTTTTCAGTCTAAGAATGTCTATTAAGATAGCCAGCTTGAATGCGAAGGCCTCGAGGATCGGGGTAAGGCGGCCTGCCTGCTTCGTGACCTCTTGTCCTTCGGCGTGGATGTGGCCGCGATCCAAGAGACTCACTTTGTTTCCGCGCCGATTCTTGTGTGCTGTCTAACGACTTTGTCAGTTCATTCAGCATATGGGAGTTGGCATGCCAGAGGTGTTTCTTTGCTGGCTTGGCGTACCCTGGACGCGAGGATTGACCTTGTCCACAAGGCCGGTGCCGCGAGGGCTGGCTGATCGTGGCCGATATTGCAGTGAAAAGCAAGTCGTCTGGCTGATTGTGGCTGCGAGGCGCCCAATGTTCAAGGTGAGTGAGTCTCTTCTTTCGGCTGTTGGAGCCCTTCATGGTGGATCCAACACGGCTAATCTTAGTTGGGGACTGGAATGCCGTCCCAACCCCCAAATGGGATAGAGGAGAAGGCTAGTGGGAGGAGGGTGATCGTAGCCTGGTTGATCTGATCGCGAATTTGGTCTCGTCGATAGATACCGGGTCGATCATCCGGATGGGAGTATGTAACGTGGGCGCTTAATTGGCCTTTCTACCCGGGTATCTGCGTACCTGGATAGGATGTTAGTAGAGTGGCCGACATAGACTTCTTAGAATGTCCAACTGCTCCACTGGTTAGGCTACTCGACCACAAACTCGTTTGTGCCCGAGTGGTGTTAGACTTTAGGCCTAGGTTGGCTGGTTATTGGAAGTTCAATCAGTCCTTACTGGACAGGCGGGACTTTCGTGAATAGCCGGACAAACTAGTTCAGCGGGCGTTAATTGGGCGAGTCATTGGGAGTGCGTAGGGTTAACCTTATGACTCCATTAGGTCTTTCGCCACCAAATATAGCCAGCGGCTCAAACCAGATAAGGCTGCGGGAGGCAAAGACACTTAGAGCTAATTTTTCCCGGGCGGAGGCTGGTGGGGATCCCCTAGAAATAGCCTTAGCTAGGAGGCCCTGGAGCGTCTGGACTACGGGCGCTACATGGGTCAAGTAATTAGGCTAAGTTAAGTAAGATGTCTTCCGAAGCTGTGAAAATGGGCGCAGAACTGCGCAAGGAAGAAATTCGCCAAGCCGGCGACCGGTACATTCGAGAGGGTGCGCGACCTGAGGGACATCTCCTTAGGTCCACTGACGACATGTGCGAGTGGGGTGTTCCGGCAGCATCGAACACCGTTTTACCAAGGAGCCCGGTCTCCGTGACGAGGAGTTTCCGCTGCATGGTCATTGACTTTTCCCGGCTCGCCGTGGCTGAAGCGGCTAATAAAAGGGGAGATTACGGAGGACGAAATCTATGGCTTTGAAGAAGGTCGGCAGTGGCAAGTCGCCAGGTTTGGGATGGTTTGCCCTATGGAATTGTACTTGAGGATGTCGCACCTTTTTGTCCCGATTCTGGCTGTCGTGTTCAACCACTGGTTTCGGCAGGGGGTCTATCCCCGGTCGGATCACCAGGGGCGTGATCACGCTGTTGAGAAAAGGCAAGAAGGTTGGGAGGGAATTAGATGATTACAGGCCCACAACTCTACAAACACAGAGTTAAAGATTTGGCCAAGATCCTGACGAACCGCTTGCAGCTAGTTGCTGAGTTCTTGTTGGAACCGATCAGACTTGCCCCAGAAGGGACGAACAATTCAGAGCAACCTGCACTTGATTCGCACGATCATAGAGGGTGTAGAAGACGACGACGAGGCCGCGCTGATCAATTTGGATCAGTCCAAGGCATTTGATAGGATTGACCATGGCTACCTGGCTGCTGTCCTGCAGGCCGCCGGATTCAAACCCGACTTCAGCCGCTGGATTAGCGCCATCGCTCCCCCCAGGCTGTGGTACAGGTGAACGGGAAGCTGTCGGGCGCTTGCGCCGTTCAGGTCGGTCCGACAGGGTTGTCCACTGTCTTCTCTCCTTTACGTCTTGGCGTTGGAGCCCCCTCCTTCGCCGGCTAAGGGACGAGACGCAGTCCGGTCCCGTGGAATTTGCTGTCCCTGGTGGAGCTCGAGCCAGTTTCGCGTACGCCGATGACGTAACGACCTTAGTCTCCCGCAGGGACATAGAGGCGGTACAACAGGCGCTTGAACGGTACGAGAAGGTGACAGGGCCAGAATTAACCGCGACAAGTCATCCGGCTTGCGGTTAGTGCCTGGAAGGGTGTTTCCCTCCTGGGGCCCTTCAGCTGGACGACGGGCCGGTCAAAATCCCCGGAATTTGGTTCGGTCCGGACTTATAGCTGGAGGAAAACTGGTCAGAAGTACTGGCAAAGGTCGGCGCGTCGGTCAAGACTTGGCGTCGACGGAGTCTCTCCGTAAAGGGCTTGGCGGAGGTGTGTAACACATACCTCTTTCCCAAGATCCTTTACCGGCTGTCAGTACTTCCCCTTTGTGACGATCATGAGAAGGCGCTCGAGCGTTTGCTACTCTCCTGTCTGTGGAGAGGACGCAAACACATGGTCGACAAAGGAGTCTGTTGCCTCCGTCCGTGTCAAGGGGGTCTGGGGATGCCGCACTTGAGGAGCCATGTGCTCGCTTCGAGGTTGGCATTCCTCAGGCGCGCGTTGGAGGAAGATCGGTTGCTTGCGGGGGTAGTGAGGGACATGTTCCCTTGCCTTACTATCACTCCCCCGACCCTATGGCTGACCGTCAGGCCTTGGGTGCGACCGAAATTCCTGCTCGAATGTCTGGCGGCCTTGCAAGCCATTCCACGGTCCAGTGACCTTTCACAGCCTAGGAGACTCTTCTATCGGGGATTAGTGGAGGGTGCCGTGAAGGATAAGCTGTGGAGTAAGCTCGGCATGTCGAGGGTGGAGTACCGCTCTCATTGGTCTTGGGCGCCAGGTGCGGATTGGCTCAGCAACTCTGAGTTTTCTCTGACCTGGCGATTGGCTCGGAATGGTTTGTCTCTCAATGACAGGCGTTTCGCAATGGGCCTGGCGGATTTGCCAGATTGTGAGCGTTGCAACCTTGGAATTAAGGAGACGTCTGCGCACGCCTTCTTCCATTGTTCGCGCGTTCGCCCGTTGTGGGAGCATGTCGGCGAGTTGACTGCTCGTATCGCGCCGCGGGAGCTTGTGCTCATTGACCGCGCATACGCTGTGGACAATGTGTCGCCCCCGTACTCTGGAGTGAAGCGGATGGTGTTTCTGACGCTACTGGCCACGGCTAGAATGGTGATTTGGACGACGCGACTGGAGGAAGTCTTGCGGGCGGCCGTCTTTCGGATCAGGATCTAATCCGATATTTTGAGCACCAGCTCAAAATGAAGATTAGAACTGAACGGAAACGGCTGCACCCGACAGAGTTCGGCGAAAGGTGGATAAATGCGGCGAGCCTGGTTCGCGTGACTGGGGCTAGCCTTGATTTTCTTTTTTAGATCTGCTAGTCGCATCGGGGTGGATTCCTTTGGAACCCCTCCCGCGGTTAAGGTAAGAAGTCTTTTTTGTGTACCTAGTTAATGTGAGTGATTGTGTTTGTCCTGGCCTGTTCCCGGCTCCACTGCTTTTGTTATGATCCAGTTCGAGATCCCCATTGTCCATTGTTATTTTGTCCCGTTTTATTCTCGGCTGGGTCAGCCTTATATATTATCCAGTCCAATTTATTTTTACCCGGTTCCCCCATTCCCCTTAGAAAGAGAGCGGCTTGATTTTGTCTCTTCAGGCAGAATACAGTGGCCTCTTTAATTACGAGGGTGTGTTTGGGTCTTACTAACATTATGTATATATATTCATTTGAAATTGTTTTTGTTTTGGGGATTTTTGTTTCTTCACAACCCCTTCCCATCATATCATTTCATTAAAAATTTATAAAGCTATTTTTGTAATTATTGTACATAGCAAAAATTTTTATGTACATTTGGGGTGTTTTTGTAGGTCCCTGGTATGTTTTTGCGGTATTTTGGTGTTTGACAAGTATGAGTGTCGATGGACAAATTTTTGTGGTGAATGAGAAGCATTGTAACGTATGCATGGGTCGTGAATCTGATTAGCTAGGTATAGGATAGAGTACTGAAGACCAACCCAAGTTTTGTTCCCCCTCCCGTTTTCGGCCTTGAGCCATAATTCTGTAACTTTGCAGAATAAATACAGATACTTACTATTACTTTGGTTTAGTGTGACATTTTGTGCTCCGCCCAAGTTCATAGCTTGGGTCGCGTAAAGTAGTGACCTGTAAAGGACGCGAAACACCGGAGGCAGGTGTCTCGCGCCCGGCCGCTCAAGAGGCAATGGCCTCTGATAGGCCTGATAATATCGTTCCTCCCACCTCGACCTCGGTGGGAGGGAGAGAGGGGGATTGGCAGCTGCCGCCACCCGCTGCAACACCCCCCGCGACAGGAGTTTCAGCAACAAAGGAAGTACCAGAAGTACCAAGACGACCGGCATCTCCAGTTCCTTCCACTTCGAAGGAAGGTGGCCAGCCGATTCCTGTATCACCGGTTCCCTCCGGCATGGCTTGGAGAGGAGGGACCATCAAGAAAGTTTGCAAGGATTCTGCGTACTATGAGGCGGTGAAAGAAAAGTACGCAGAGTTCATTTCGGGAACGGAGCTCTTTTCGGTTCCCGAAAATCTGAGCTGCATCGAGCCCAGGATCCTCACCCTGCTGACCAAGGATCTCAAAAGCCATAAACTCGTTGGGGTCAGCAGGGATGTGGTGGAGGAGGCTATTGGTGCCCTAAATATAAAGGCGAAGATGGTGGCCAGACGTAGCCATGCCACGTGGGACATCCTGCTTGGCACAGAAGAAGAGGCAAAGAAGTTGGTCGGAACTACATTAGAGACCAAGTCGCTCCTCATGCAGACGGAGTACATGGGCACACGCAAAGCTAAAATCACGCTGCATGGTGTGCCCATGGACATTTGCCTAGACCACATTGGAGCTTTCTTTACCCAATATGGCAAGGTGGCGGAGGTGTCCTCGATTCTTTCGAAGCGGGGCTTCCAGACGGGGGACGTCACTCTGCAGGTGACGGCCTCCAGAAAGAAATTGGCGGAGATCCCGAACATCATAACCTGCAGGAAAAGAGCGATCTTTGTGATTGTGGAGGGAAGGAAACCCTTTTGCTGGATCTGTGGAGATTCGAGTCATGTGGCCAAGGCGTGCCCTACCAAAAATCCGGCGGCTAAAGCCCAGCCTCCACAGACCCCAGCACCAGAGAAGCCTGTTGAGCCGAAGAAGAGTGCAGTGGATCCAAAGGAGGGGGAGTGGAAGACGGTTGGCAGGAAGGGTGCCAAAGCCAAAAGCCAGCCGTCGGTGGAGAATCACCCCAGTAAATCTCCAATAACATCACCTGCTCCATCGCCCCCTCACAAGGAAAAGGGGTCCCCCCTGAAGAAAACAACAAAACCTCCGCCGCCGCCAGCCAAGCAGGATGTCCCCCAGGGAAAAGCCAAGGTTTCCCTGCAAGAGGACATGTTGGTAGACACACCAGAGCCCAGAGCATCATCCCTGAAGAGGTGCAGGGCGAAAGAAGAAGAGGAGGAGGAAGAATGCATCGTGAAAATGCAGAGGAAGAGTCGCAGCAGCAGCCGGAAGAACCAAGCAGCCGTCTCCCTACCCGTGTCTCCGGAGAGACCGAAAGACACCTACGCAAAGAAAGCAAGCAGCCTCCCATCTTCCCCTCTTAAATCTAGTAAACATCTTTCCCAGTCCCCGGCCTTCAAACTGACCCCCCTTTTACCAAGAAAAACACTTACCCCCTCTCCCACCCCTTCTCCTACGGTTTCCCAGCCCAAAAAGAAAAAAGCATTGCCAAAGGGTGAAGCCCTGATGAAAATAGACACGAAGGAGATAGCAAAGGAGTGGAGTGCGCAAAGGCGTGCACTCTTGAAGCCGCTCCTTAAGCTTAAAGAAGTAAATGGTAAGTCCTCTGAGGACCCATTTAATTTCCCTGAGGCCCCGGGGGTAATTACCCTCATCAGAACCACAGGGGGGAATCTCAGAGTTTGGGACCATGTGGAGGCTGCGGAGAAACTTTACCCAAATATTGTTATGTTAAGGAGTGGTACTCCCGAATTACGAAAAATGGCCAAGAATTGTGCCGGGCGGCTCCCCGTATTGCTCCACCCCTGCTTGTATAGGGTGGTAAAATTAACATACCCAACGGACGTTGGCGGTATTGTCCATGACGGACGGGTTACGTCCGATATAGGAACTGGTTCCCTTGGACAGTCCGTCGGGGTCCTTTCCCCCAATGATTTTTACCCGGTATGTGCCCATGTTTAAAGTTGATACATGCGTTTCTTCTTTATATTTTACAGGTTTAAAAGATGTCTATCAAGATAGCCAGTTTAAATGCGAAGGGCCTGAGGGATCGGGGTAAGGCGGCTCGCCTGCTTCGTGACCTCTTGTCCTTCGGCGTGGATGTGGCCGCGATCCAAGAGACTCACTTTGTTTGCGAAGCCGACTTCTTGTGTGCTGTCTAACGACTTTGTCGTCTATTCAGCATATGGGAGTTGGCATGCCAGAGGTGTTTCTTTGCTGGTCAAGCGTACCCTGGACGCGAGGATTGACCTTGTCCATGTCGGTGCCGAGGGCCGGCTGATCGTGGCCGATATTGCAGTGAAAAGCAAGTCGTTCCGGCTGATTGTGGTTTATGCGCCCAATGTTCAAGGTGAGCGAGTCTCTTTCTTTCGGCTGTTGGAGCCCTTCATGGTGGATCCAACACGGCTAATCTTAGTTGGGGACTGGAATGCCGTCCTAACCCCCAAATGGGATAGAGGGAGGGGCGCTAGTGGGAGGAGTGGTGATCGTAGCCTGGTTGATCTGATCGGCGAATTTGGTCTCGTCGATAGATACCGGGTCGATCATCCGGATGGGAGTATGTGGACGTGGGCGCTTAATTGGCCTTCTACCCGGGTATCTGCGTACCTGGATAGGATGTTAGTGAGAGTGGCCGACATAGACTTCTTAGAATGTCCAACGTTCCACTGGTTAGGCTACTCGGACCACAAACTCGTTTGTGCCCGAGTGGTGTTAGACTTTAGGCCTAGGTTGGCTGGTTATTGGAAGTTCAATCAGTCCTTACTGGACAGGCGGGACTTTCGTGACCAGCTGACAAAACTAGTTCAGCGGGCGTTAATTGGGCGAGTCATTGGGAGTAAGTGGTGGGTTAACCTTAAGGACTCCATTAGGTCTTTCGCCACCAAATATAGCCAGCGGCTCAAACTAGATAAGGCTGCGGAGGCAAAGACACTTAGAGCTAATTTCTCCCGGGCGGAGGCTGGTGGAGATCCCCTAGAAATAGCCTTAGCCAGGGAGGCCCTGGAGCGTTCGACTAGCGGGCGCTACATGGGTCAAGTAATTAGGGCTAAGTTAAGTAAGATGTCTTCCGAAGCTGTGAAAATGGGCGCAGAACTGCGCAAGGAAGAAATTCGCCAAGCCGGCGACCGGTACATTCGAGAGGTGCGCGACCCGGAGGGACATCTCCTTAGGTCCACTGACGACATGTGCGGGGCGTTCCGGCAGCATTTCGAACACCGTTTTACCAAGGAGCCCGGTCTCCGTGACGAGGAGTTTCACAGCTATTTGGCTGACTTTCCCCGGCTCTTGCCGGCTGAAGCGGCTAGCTGTGAAGGGGAGATTACGGAGGACGAAATCTACGCGGCTTTGAAGAAGGTCGGCAGTGGCAAGTCGCCAGGTTTGGATGGTTTGCCCTATGAATTGTACTTGAGGATGTCGCACCTTTTTGTCCCGATCTTGGCTGTCGTGTTCAACCACTGGTTTCGGCAGGGGTCCATCCCCGGTCGGATCACCAGGGGCGTGATCACGCTGTTGAGAAAAGGCAAGAAGGTTGGGAGGGAATTAGATGATTACAGGCCCATAACTCTGCTAAACACAGAGTTAAAGATTTTGGCCAAGATCCTGACGAACCGCTTGCAGCTAGTTGCCGAGTCTCTGTTGGAACCGGATCAGACTTGTTCTGTGAAGGGACGAACAATTCAGAGCAACCTGCACTTGATTCGCACGATCATAGAGGGTGTAGAAGACGACGACGAGGCCGCGCTGATCAATTTGGATCAGTCCAAGGCATTTGATAGGATTGACCATGGCTACCTGGCTGCTGTCCTGCAGGCCGCCGGATTCAAACCCGACTTCAGCCGCTGGATTAGCCTTCTGTATCGCTCCCCCCAGGCTGTGGTACAGGTGAACGGGAAGCTGTCGGGCGCTTTCGCGCTGTCTAGGTCGGTCCGACAGGGTTGTCCACTGTCCTCTCTCCTTTATGTCTTGGCGTTGGAGCCCCTCCTTCGCCGGCTAAGGGAAGAGACGGGCAGTCCGGTCCTGCGTGGAATTGCTGTCCCTGGTGGAGCTCGAGCCAGGGTTTCCGCGTACGCCGATGACGTAACGACCTTTGTGTCCTCCCGCAGGGACATAGAGGCGGTACAACAGGCGCTTGAACGGTACGAGAAGGTGACAGGGGCCAGAATTAACCGCGACAAGTCATCCGGCTTGCGGTTAGGTGCCTGGAAGGGTGTTTCCCTCCCGGGGCCCTTCAGCTGGACGGACGGGCCGGTCAAAATCCTCGGAATTTGGTTCGGTCCGGACTTACAGCTGGAGAAAAACTGGTCTGAAATACTGGCAAAGGTCGGCGCGTCGGTCAAGACTTGGCGTCGACGGAGTCTCTCCGTAAAGGGCTTGGCGGAGGTGTGTAACACATACCTCTTTCCCAAGATCCTTTACCGGCTGTCAGTACTTCCCCTTTGTGACGATCATGAGAAGGCGCTCGAGCGTTTGCTACTCTCCTGTCTGTGGAGAGGACGCAAACACATGGTCGACAAAGGAGTCTGTTGCCTCCGTCCGTGTCAAGGGGGTCTGGGGATGCCGCACTTGAGGAGCCATGTGCTCGCTTCGAGGTTGGCATTCCTCAGGCGCGCGTTGGAGGAAGATCGGTTGCTTGCGGGGGTAGTGAGGGACATGTTCCCTTGCCTTACCATCACTCCCCCGACCCTATGGCTGACCGTCAGGCCTTGGGTGCGACCGAAATTCCTGCTCGAATGTCTGGCGGCCTTGCAAGCCATTCCACGGTCCAGTGACCTTTCACAGCCTAGGAGACTCTTCTATCGGGGATTAGTGGAGGGTGCCGTGAAGGATAAGCTGTGGAGTAAGCTCGGCATGTCGAGGGTGGAGTACCGCTCTCATTGGTCTTGGGCGCCAGGTGCGGATTGGCTCAGCAATTCTGAGTTTTCTCTGACCTGGCGATTGGCTCGGAATGGTTTGTCTCTCAATGACAGGCGTTTCGCAATGGGCCTGGCGGATTTGCCAGATTGTGAGCGTTGCAACCTTGGAATTAAGGAGACGTCTGCGCACGCCTTCTTCCATTGTTCGCGCGTTCGCCCGTTGTGGGAGCATGTCGGCGAGTTGACTGCTCGTATCGCGCCGCGGGAGCTTGTGCTCATTGACCGCGCATACGCTGTGGACAATGTGTCGCCCCCGTACTCTGGAGTGAAGCGGATGGTGTTTCTGACGCTACTGGCCACGGCTAGAATGGTGATTTGGACGACGCGACTGGAGGAAGTCTTGCGGGGCGGCCGTCTTTCGGATCAGGATCTAATCCGATATTTTGAGCACCAGCTCAAAATGAAGATTAGAACTGAACGGAAACGGCTGCACCCGACAGAGTTCGGCGAAAGGTGGATAAATGCGGCGAGCCTGGTTCGCGTGACTGGGGCTAGCCTTGATTTTCTTTTTTAGATCTGCTAGTCGCATCGGGGTGGATTCCTCTGGAACCCCTCCCGCGGTTAAGGTGGTAAGAAGTTTTTTTTGTGTACCTAGTTAATGTGAGTGATTGTGTTGGTCCTGGCCTGTTCCCGGCTCCACTGCTTTTGTTATGATCCAGTTCGAGATCCCCATTGTCCATTGTTATTTTGTCCCGTTTTACTCTCGGCTGGGTCAGCCTTATATATTCTCCAGTCCAATTTATTTTTACCCGGTTCAACCATTCCCCTTAGAAAGAGAGCGGCTTGATTTTGTCTCTTCAGGCAGAATACAGTGGCCTCTTTAATTACGAGGGTGTGTTTGGGTCTTACTAACATTATGTATATATATTCATTTGAAATTGTTTTTGTTTTGGGGATTTTTTGTTTCTTCACAGCCCCTTCCCATCATATCATTTCATGAAAAATTTATAAAGCTATTTTTGTAATTATTGTACATAGCAAAAATTTTTATGTACATTTGGGGTGTTTTTGTAGGTCCCTGGTATGTTTTTGTGGTATTTTGGTGTTTGACAAGTATGAGTGTCGATGGACAAATTTTTGTGGTGAATGAGAAGCATTGTAACGTATGCATGGGTCGTGAATCTGATTAGCTAGGTATAGGATAGAGTACTGAAGACCAACCCAAGTTTTGTTCCCCCTCCCGTTTTCGGCCTTGAGCCATAATTCTGTAACTTAGCAGAATAAATACAGATACGCACCTGCCACAGGAGATTTTGTTTGTCTTTTTTCTAACAATTTTTTCTGTTTCAGGGCAAAGTAGTCTCTTTGGGTGACACTGTGACTAGTGCAAATTCCATCAGGGTTTATAGCGCTGATAGTGTGGAAGTAGTGGCCTTTTATAAGGACGCGAAAACACCAGGAAAGGCAGAGTAGTCGGTGAGTCCTTAGAGGAGGCCATGGCCTCACTTAGCCAGGACGAGACTCTTCCTCCCACCACGGCGTCGGTGGGAGGAAAGGAGGGGGATTGGGCATTACCGCCGCGGATCAATCCCCCTTCGGAAGTACCAGCAGAACCAGCATCCCCGAAACCTTCTACCTCTGGGTGGAAAGAAGGGAAAAAACTTACAGTAAAAGGAGAGGAGTATTATGAGCGTATGAAAAACAAATACGCAGAATACATAAAAGGAACTGAGTTGGTCTCAGTGCCAGAAGAATTGGCACAAATTGAGGCCAAAATAATCACTTTGATAACTAAAGACCTAAAAACTCAGAAGATGATTGGAGTATCTAGAGAGGCCTTTGAAGATACACTTAAGGCACTAAAAATTGGCGCCAAGGCCGTAGCGAGGAGAAGCAATGCCGTATGGGACGTCTTGCTTGGCTCCGCTGAAGAGGCCAAAAGTATGGTCGGCTTAGTCTTGGAGACTAAAACTCTCCAACTGTACACGGAGTATATGGGAGCCAGGAAGGTTAAAATTACTTTGCATGGCGTCCCTATGGACATTGCTGAGGACCACGTCGGCGCCTTTTTCGCAAGTTACGGAAAGGTGGCCGACGTCTCCTCGCTACGGTCGAAGGCGGGCTTCTTTACAGGGGACATGACCCTCCGTGACCTTGCCGAAAAGAACATTGAAAAAGATCCCAAATATTCTAACTTGCAGGGATCGGACAATATTCATTATTGTGGAAGGTAGAAAGCCTTGCTGTTGGGTCTGCGGGGCGGCGGAACACGTCGCCGAAGACATGTCCGACCAAGAACCCGCCCCCAAAGGCCCAACCAGCCAAACAACAAGAAGCAGGAAAACCTGCCCCACAGCAACACCAGCAGCACCAGCAACGCAGCACCGGCAGCCAACAAGGAGGGCGAGTGGCAGGTGGTTACCAGGAAAAAAGCAAAAACGCCTTCTCCGGCGAAGGTGCCGCCGCCTGCCAAGGGGCCGGCAAAACAAACTCCAGCCAAAGTGCCGGCTCCGACCAAGCGAAGGAGTCCCCTGTGAGGGTGCCGCCTGTAAAGGAGCCCACACCAAAAAATTCGCCAACCAAACAGGCGAGGAAAAGGCTTCTTCCCCCAAAATAGATGCACACGAACCCATGGAAGTGGGAAGAGCGTCTTCCTTAAAACGCGGGAGAGAAGAGGAAGAAGAAAAACAGGACAACCCTAAGAGTAGGAGGAGAAGCAGGAGCAACGAGAGAAGGAAACCGGCCGACAGATGCTCGTCTCTACCGGTATCCCCAGTAGGTGGACTTACGCGGAGAAAGCAAGCCTTCCCTCTCCCGCGCAAAGCTTCCCAGTCCCCAACCTTCAATTTGACCCCCCCTTAAAAAACACATATCCTGCCAACTCCCTCTCCCTCCCCCTCTCCTATGCCCACTCCCACCCGGAGCAAAAAAGAAAAGCCTACCCCAAGGCGATGCTTTGATGAAAGTCGATGAAAACATTGTGGAGGAGTGGTCGTCACAGAGGCGCAAGCTTCTAAAGCCACTCCTAAAGCTAACTTCTGTGAACAACATGTCCACGGAAGACCCTAAAAACTTTTCCCAGGCCCCAGGAGTTATTACCCTCGTTAGAAACACCGGGGGTAACCTGAGGTCTGGGAACATATAGAACAAGTCCAGAAACACTATCCCAAAATCAGGATGGTGTCTGAAAACACTCCTGAACTCAAGAAGATGGCCAAGAACTGTGCTGGGAGGTTTCCCAGTTTTACTCCACCCCTGCTTATATAGGGTGGTAAAACTAACCTACCTACGGACGTCGGCGGGATTGTCTTAGACGGACGGATTACGTCCGACATAGGAACGGGTTCCCTAGGACAGTCCGTCGGGGTCCCTTTACCAGAGATTTCTATCCTGTATGTGACTAGTGCCTTTGTTGCATGTTTTTTGTTTTTCTTTTTCAGGTCTAAGGAATGTCTATTAAGATAGCCAGCTTGAATGCGAAGGGCCTGAGGGATCGGGGTAAGGCGGCTCGCCTTAGCTTCGTGACCTCTTGTCCTTCGGCGTGGATGTGGCCGCGATCCAAGAGACTCACTTTGTTTGCGAAGCCGACTCTTGTGTGCTGTCTAACGACTTTGTCGTCTATTCAACATATGGGAGTTGGCATGCAGAATGTTCTTTGCTGGTCAAGCGTACCCTGGACGCGAGGATTGACCTTGTCCATGTCGGTGCCGAGGGCCGGCTGATCGTGGCCGATATTGCAGTGAAAAGCAAGTCGTTCCGGCTGATTGTGGTTTATGCGCCCAATGTTCAAGGTGAGCGAGTCTCTTTCTTTCGGCTGTTGGAGCCCTTCATGGTGGATCCAACACGGCTAATCTTAGTTGGGGACTGGAGGCCGTCCTAACCCCCAAATGGGATAGAGGGAGGGGCGCTAGTGGGAGGAGTGGTGATCGTAGCCTGGTTGATCTGATCGGCGAATTTGGTCTCGTCGATAGATATACTAGGTCGTCATCCGGATGGGAGTATATGGACGTGGGCGCTTAATTGGCCTTCTACCCGGGTATCTGCGTACCTGGATAGGATGTTAGTGGTGGCCGACATAGACCTTAGAATGTCCAACGTTCCACTGGTTGGGCTACTCGGACCACAAACTCGTTTGTGCCCGAGTGGTGTTGAACTTTAGGCCTAGGTTGGCTGGTTATTGGAAGTTCAATCAGTCCTTACTGGACAGGCAGGACTTTCGTGACCAGCTGACAAAACTAGTTCAGCGGGCGTTAATTGGGCGAGTCATTGGGAGTAAGTGGTGGGTTAACCTTAAGGACTCCATTAGGTCTTTCGCCACCAAATATAGCCAGCGGCTCAAACTAGATAAGGCTGCGGAGGCAAAGACACTTGAAGCTAATTTTCCCGGGCGGAGGCTGGTGGGGATCCCTAGAAATAGCCTTAGCCAGGGAGGCCCTGGAGCGTTCGACTAGCGGGCGCGCTACATGGGTCAAGTAATTAGGGCTAAGTTAAGTAAGATGTCTTCCGAAGCTGTGAAAATGGGCGCAGAACTGCGCAAGGAAGAAATTCGCCAAGCCGGCGACCGGTACATTCGAGGAGGTGCGCGACCCGGAGGGACATCTCCTTGGGTCCACTGACGACATGTGCGAGGCGTTCGGCAGCATTTCAAGTACCGTTTTACGAGCCGGTCTCCGTGACGAGGGATTTCACAGCTATTTGGCTGACTTTCCCCGGCTCTTGCCGGCCTGAAGCAGCTGGCTGAAGGGAGATTACGGAGGACGAAATCTACGCGGCTTTGAAGAAGGTCGGCAGTGGCAAGTCGCCAGGTTTGGATGGTTTGCCCTATAGTTGTACTTGAGGATGTCGCACCTTTTGTCCCGATCTTGGCTGTCGTGTTCAACCACTGGTTTCGGCAGGGGTCCATCCCCAGTCGGATCACCAGGGGCGTGATCACGCTGTTGAAAAAGGCAAGAAGGTTGGGAGGGAATTAGATGATTACAGGCCCATAACTCTGCTAAACACAGAGTTAAAGATTTTAGCCAAGATCCTGACGAACCGCTTGCAGCTAGTTGCCGAGTCTCTGTTGGAACCGGATCAGACTTGTTCTGTGAAGGGACGAACAATTCAGAGCAACCTGCGCATGATTCGCACGATCATAGAGGGTGTAGAAGACGACGACGAGGCCGCGCTGATCAATTTGGATCAGTCCAAGGCATTTGATAGGATTGACCATGGCTACCTGGCTGCTGTCCTGCAGGCCGCCGGATTCAAACCCGACTTCAGCCGCTGGATTAGCCTTCACTGTATCGCTCCCCCCAGGCTGTGGTACGGGTGAACGGGAAATGTCCGGGCGCTTTCGCGCTGTCTAGGTCGGTCCGACAGAGGTTGTCCATGTCTTCTCTCCTTTACGTCTTGGCGTTGGGCCCCTCCTTCGCCGGCTGGGGACGAGACGGGCAGTCCGGTCCTGCGTGGAATTGCTGTCCCTGGTGGAGCTCGAGCCAGGGTTTCCGCGTACGCCGATGACGTAACGACCTTTGTGTCCTCCGCAGGGACATAGAGGCGGTACAACAGGCGCTTGAACGGTACGAGAAGGTGACAGGGGCCAGAATTAACCGCGACAAGTCATCCGGCTTGCGGTTAGGTGCCTGGAAGGGTGTTTCCCTCCCGGGGCCTTCAGCTGGACGGACGGGCCGGTCAAAATCCTCGGAATTTGGTTCGGTCCGGACTTACAGCTGGAGAAAAAACTGGTCAGAAATACTGGCAAAGGTCGGCGCGTCGGTCAAGACTGGCGTCGACGGAGTCTCTCCGTAAAGGGCTTGGCGGAGGTGTGTAACACATACCTCTTTCCCAAGATCCCTTTACCGGCTGTCAGTACTTCCCCTTTGTGACGATCATGAGAAGGCGCTCGAGCGTTTGCTACTCTCCTGTCTGTGGAGAGGACGCAAGCACATGGTCGACAAAGGAGTCTGTTGCCTCCGTCCGTGTCAAGGGGGTCTGGGGATGCCGCACTTGAGGAGCCATGTGCTCGCCGAGGTTGGCATTCCTCAGGCGCGCGTTGGAGGAAGATCGGTTGCTTGCGGGGGTAGTGAGGGACATGTTCCCTTGCCTTACCATCACTCCCCCGACCCTATGGCTGACCGTCAGGCCTTGGGTGCGACCGAAATTCCTGCTCGAATGTCTGGCGGCCTTGCAGGCCCATTCCACGGTCCAGTGACCTTTCACAGCCTAGGAGACTCTTCTATCGGGGATTAGTGGAGGGTGCCGTGAAGGATAAGCTGTCGATAAGCTCGGCATGTCGAGAGTGGAGTATCGCTCTCATTGGTCTTGGGCGCCGGGTGCGGATTGGCTCAGCAACTCTGAGTTTTTCTCTGACCTGGCGATTGGCTCGGAATGGTTTGTCTCTCAATGACAGGCGTTTCGCAATGGGCCTGGCAGGTTGCCAGATTGTGAGCGTTGCAACCTTGGAATTAAGGAGGTCTGCGCACGCCTTCTTCCATTGTTCGCGCGTTCGCCCGTTGTGGGAGCATGTCGGCGAGTTGACTGCTCGTATCGCGCCGCGGGAGCTTGTGCTCATTGACCGCGCATACGCTGTGGACAATGTGTCGCCCCCGTACTCTGGAGTGAAGCGGATGGTGTTTCTGACGCTACTGGCCACGGCTAGAATGGTGATTTGGACGACGCGACTGGAGGAAGTCTTGCGGGGCGGCCGTCTTTCGGATCAGGATCTAATCCGATATTTTGAGCACCAGCTCAAAATGAAGATTAGAACTGAACGGAAACGGCTGCACCCGACAGAGTTCGGCGAAAGGTGGATAAATGCGGCGAGCCTGGTTCGCGTGACTGGGGCTAGCCTTGATTTTCTTTTTAGATCTGCTAGTCGCATCGGGGTGGATTCCTCTGGAACCCCTCCCGCGGTTAAGGTAAGAAGTCTTTTTTTTGTGTACCTAGTTAATGTGAGTGATTGTGTTGGTCCTGGCCTGTTCCCGGCTCCACTGCTTTTGTTATGATCCAGTTCGAGATCCCCATTGTCCATTGTTATTTTGTCCCGTTTTACTCTCGGCTGGGTCAGCCTTATATATTCTCCAGTCCAATTTATTTTTACCCGGTTCACCCATTCCCCTTAGAAAGAGAGCGGCTTGATTTTGTCTCTTCAGGCAGAATACAGTGGCCTCTTTAATTACGAGGGTGTGTTTGGGTCTTACTAACATTATGTATATATATTCATTTGAAATTGTTTTTGTTTTGGGGATTTTTTGTTTCTTCAC
>JBBBDQ010025971.1:0-33585 GCA_037127315.1 Ascarosepion bandense | reverse complement strand
GTGGGTGTGTTTGGGTCTTACTAACATTGTGTATATATATTCATTTGAAATTGTTTTTTGTTTTTGGGGTTTTTTGTTTCTTCATTCCCCCTTCCCATCATGTCATTTCATGAATAAAGTTTTAAATTTATTTTTGTACACTATTGTAAATATTGTAAATAAACAAATTTTTATGTACATTTGGGGCGTTTTTAGGGCCCTGGTATGTTACTGCGGTATTTTGGTGTATGATAAGTATGAGTGTTGATGGACAAATTTTTATGGTGAATGAGAAAATTGTAACGTATGTATGGGTCGTGAATCTGATTAGCTAGGTATAAGATAGTTACGGAAGACCAACCCAAGTTTTTGTTCCCCCTCCCATTTGTTGGCCTTGTGCCAGAATTTTGTACTTTTGGCAAAATAAATAAGTACTAGTCATTTCCTCCCAATCTTGTGTTGTGTGGTAAATGGCAGAGGATCAAAGTGTAGTATCTGTTCCATAGTGATACTTACTATTACTTTGGTCAAGTGTGGCATTGTGGTCTCCACCCAAGTTTATTGCTTGGGCTGCGTAAAGTAGCGACCTGCGAAGGACGCGAAACACCGGAGGCAGGTGTCTCGCGCTTAGCCTCTTAGGAGGCAATGGCCTCCGATAGGCCAGATGTGATCGTTCCTCCCACCACGGCCTCGGTGGGAGGAAAGGAGGGGATTGGGCATTACCGCCTCGGGATAATCCCCCTTCAGGTACCTAGAGTAGCAGCAGCAGTAGTACCAACGCCGGAAGGAGTGCCATCAGCTCCCGGGTCCCCTAAGCCGTCAACTTCTGGTTGGACAGGGGGAAAACCTATAAATAAGGATGAGGAGTACTACGAAGAGGATGAGGTTAAAGTACGCGGAATACATCAAAGGCACCGAGCTGGTCTCGGTCCCCGGAAGAATTGGCGGATATCCAAACCAGGACTATTACTCTTATCACTAAGGATATCAAGTCCCAAAGATTAATCGCAGTGCCGAGGGATACGTTTGAGGAAGCAATTGGGGCACTTAAGATCAAGGCGAAGGCCGTAGCGAGGAAGAGTAGTGCCATGTGGGACGTCCTGCTGGGCACGACCGACGAAGCCAAACGTCTGGTCGGTGTGGTGCTGGAGACGAAAACTCTCCAGCTCCATACAGAATACATGGGTGCCCGGAAGGTTAAGGTCACTTTGCACGGCGTCCCCATGGACATTGCTGAGGACCACGTTGGCGCCTTCTTTGCTAACTTTGGAAAGGTGGCCGGAGTCTCCTCGCTACGGTCTAAGGCAGGCTACATTACGGGAGACATGACCCTGCTGGTGACGATGTCTAAGGAGAAGATAGCCAAAGTTCCCAACACGCTCACTTGCAGAGGTAGGGTCATTTACGTGATAGTAGAAGGGGAGGAAGCCGTGCTGTTGGGTCTGCGGGGCGGCGGACCATGTCGCGAGGGTCTGCCCGTCCAAGAATCCGACCCCAAAGACCCAACCAGCTCAACCAACTAAGCAGCAGCCAGCGGCAAAGGAAAAGGAAGGCCCCAAAACAGCTTCACCCAGCAAGCTCCCGTGGGCAACAAGGAGGGCGAATGGCAGGTGGTGGGCAGAAAGAAGGGCAAAACACCGTCCCCAGAGAAGGTGCCTCCACCTGCCAAGACGCCGGTGAAACCAAGGAGTCGCCTCCTAAAAAGTCTCCACCCAAACAAAGAAAGGAGGAGGATCCTTCCCCGAAAAAGGATCTTCCAATGGAAGTTGATAGATCGGCTTCCCTAAAGCGGGGAGAGAGGAGGAGGTGGAAGAACGAAAGGATACTCCCAAGGCCCGCAGAAGAAGTAGGAGCAGGGAAAAAAAAGCCCAGCAGAGAAAAATGTGCCTCAGCTCCGGTGTCGCCTGCAAGAACTACTTATGCGGATAAGGCGAGAAGCCTTCCCGCGTCCCCGCGTAAAGCTGCCCAGTCCCCAACCCCCTTTTTGACCCCCCTTAGGAAAATCAGTTCCTTAACTCCCACATCCTCCCCTGCTCCTATTCCCACTCCCAGTAAGGCGAAGAAAGAAGATGAACCTCCCGCGTGGGGAGGCGCTGATGAAGGTGAAGGAGGACATTTCTTCGGGGTGGTCGTCACAGCGTCGTAAGCTGCTAAGACCACTCCTTAAGCTCACCTCAGTGGATGGGTTATCCACTGAGGACCCAAAGAACTTCTCCCAGGCCCCAGGTGTCATCACCCTGATAAGAAATACCGGTGGCAACCTGCGGGTCTGGGAGCACATTGCGGAAGCCCAAAGGAGCTTCCCAAATATTTGTATGGTCAGGGAAAAGACTCCTGAATTAAGAAAAATGTCGCTAAATTGTTCGGGGAGGTTCCCCGTTTTACTCCACCCCAGTTTATATAGGGTGGTAAAACTAACATATCCCACCGACGTCGGCGGGATTGTCCTAGACGGACGGATTACGTCCGACATTGGTACAGGGAGGTCCCTAGGACAGTCCGTCGGGGTCCCCTCTGCCCGAGATTTCTACCCCGTATGCGACTAGAGCCTTGTTGCATGTTTCTTTGTTTTTCTTTTTCAGAACTAAAAGATGTCTATTAAGATAGCCAGCTTGAATGCGAAGGGCCTGAGGGATCGGGGTAAGGCGGCTCGCCTGCTTCGTGACCTCTTGTCCTTCGGCGTGGATGTGGCCGCGATCCAAGAGACTCACTTTGTTTGCGAAGTCGACTCTTGTGTGCTGTCTAACGACTTTGTCGTCTATTCAGCATATGGGAGCCGGCAAGCCAGAGGTGTTTCTTTGCTGGTCAAGCGTACCCTGGACGCGAGGGTTGACCTTGTCCATGTCGGTGCCGAGGGCCGGCTGATCGTGGCCGATATTGCAGTGAAAAGCAAATTGTTCCGGCTGATTGTGGTTTATGCGCCCAATAAGCAAGGTGAGCGTGTCTCTTTCTTTCGGCTGTTGGAGCCCTTTATGGTGCATTCAACACGGCTAATCTTAGTTGGGGACTGGAATGCCATCCTAACCCCCAAATGGGATAGAGGGAGGGGCGCTAGCGGGAGGAATGATGATCGTAGCCTGGTTGATCTGATCGACGAATTTGGTCTCGTCGATAGATACCGGGTCGATCATCCGGATGGGAGTATGTGGACGTGGGCGCTTAATTGGCCTTCTACCCGGGTATCTGCGTACCTGGATAGGATGTTAGTGAGAGTGGCCGACATAGACTTCTTAGAATGTCCAACGTTCCACTGGCTAGGCTACACGGACCACAAACTCGTTTGTGCCCGTGTGGTGTTAGACTTTAGGCCTAGGTTGGCTGGTTATTGGAAGTTCAATCAGTCCTTACTGGACAGGCGGGACTTTCGTGACCAGCTGACAAAACTAGTTCAGCGGGCGTTAATTGGGCGAGTCATTGGGAATAAGTGGTGGGTTAACCTTAAGGACTCCATTAGGTCTTTCGCCACCAAATATAGCCAGCGGCTCAAACTAGATAAGGCTGCGGAGGCAAAGACACTTAGTGCTAATTTCGCCCGGGCGGAGGCTGGTGGGGATCCCTAGAGATAGCCTTAGCCAGGGGAGGCCCTGAGGCGCACGACTAGCGAGCGCTATATGGGTCAGGTAATTAGAGCTAAGTTAAGCAAGATGTCTTCCGAAGCTGTGAACATGGGCGCAGAACTGCGCAAGGAAGAAATTCGTCGGGCCGGCGATCGGTACATTCGAGAAGTGCGCGACCCGGAGGAGCATCTCCTTCGGTCCACTGACGACATGTGCGAGGCGTTCCGGCAGCATTTCGAACACCGGTTTACCAAGGAGCCTGGTCTCCGTGACGAGGAGTTTCGCAGCTATTTGGCTGACTTTCCCCGGCTTTTGCCGGCTGAAGCGGCTAGCTGCGAAGGGGAGATTACGGAGGACGAAGTCTACGCGGCTTTGAAGAAGACCGGCAGTGGCAAGTCGCCAGGTTTGGATGGTTTGCCCTATGAATTGTACTTGAGGATGTCGCACCTTTTTGTCCCGCTCTTGACTGTCGTGTTCAACCACTGGTTTCGGCAGGGGTCCATCCCCGGTCGGATCACCAGGGGCGTGATCACGCTGTTGAAAAGAAGCAAGAAGGTTGGGCGGGGAGATTAGATGATTACAGGCCCATAACTCTGCTAAACACAGAGTTAAAGATTTTGAGCCAAGATCCTGACGAATCGCTTGCAGCTAGTTGCCGAGTCTCTGTTGGAACCGGATCAGACTTGTTCTGTGAAGGGACGAACAATTCAGAGCAACCTGTACTTGATTCGCACGATCGTAGAGGGTGTAGAAGACGACGAAGAGGCCGCGCTGATCAATTTGGATCAGTCCAAGGCATTTGATAGGATTGACCATGGCTACCTGGCTGCTGTCCTGCAGGCCGCCGGATTCAAACCCGACTTCAGCCGCTGGATTAGCCTTCTGTATCGCTCCCCCAAGGCTGTGGTACAGGTGAACGGGAAGCTGTCGGGCGCTTTCGCGCTGTCTAGGTCGGTCCGACAGGGTTGTCCACTGTCGCCTCTCCTTTACGTCCTGGCGTTGGAGCCTCTCCTTCGCCGGCTAAGGGACGAGACGTGCAGTCCGGTCCTGCGTGGAATCGCTGTCCCTGGAGGAGCTCGAGCCAGGGTTTCCGCGTACGCCGATGACGTAACGACCTTTGTGTCCTCCGCAGGGACATAAGGGACGGTACAGAAGGCGCTTGAACAAGGTACGAACAGGTAACAGGGGCCAGAATTAACCGCGACAAGTCGTCCGGCTTGCGGTTGGGTGCCTGGAAGGGTGTTTCCCTCCCGGGGCCCTTCGACTGGACGGACGGGCCGGTCAAGCTCCTCGGAGTTTGGTTCGGTCCGGACTTACAGTTGGAGAAAACTGGTCAGAAGTACAGGCAAAGGTCGGCGCGTCGGTCGAGATTTGGCGTCGACGGAGTCTCTCCGTGAAGGGTCTGGCGGAGGTGTGTAATACATACCTCTTTCCCAGAATCCTTTACCGGCTGTCTGTACTTCCCCTTTGTGACGATCATGAGAAGGCGCTCGAGCGTTTGCTATTCTCCTGTCTTTGGAGAGGACGCAAACACATGGTCGACAAAGGAGGTCTGTTGCCTCCGTCCGTGTCAAGGGGTCTGGGGATGCCACACTTGAGGAGCCACGTGCTCGCTTCGAGGTTGGCATTCCTCAGGCGCGCGTTGGAGGAAGATCGGTTGCTTGCGGGGGTAGTGAGGGACATGTTCCCTAGCCTCACTATCACTCCCCCGCTCCTGAGGACTAGCAATAGGCCTTGGGGGCGACCGAAATTCCTGCTCGATGTCTGACGGCCCTTCGGGCCATTCCATGGTCAGTGACCTTTCACGGCCTAGGAGAATCTTCTATCGGGGATTAGTGGAGGGCGCCGTGAAGGATGAACTGTGGAGTAAGCTCGGCATGTCGAGGGAGGAGTATCGCTCTCATTGGTCTTGGGCGCCAGGTGCGGATTGGCTCAACAACTCTGAGTTTTCTCTGACCTGGCGATTGGCTCGGAATGGTTTGTCTCTCAACGACAAGCGTTTCGCAATGGGCCTGGCGGATTTGCCAGATTGTGAACGTTGCGTCCTTGGAATTAAGGAGACGTCTGCGCACGCCTTCTTCCATTGTGCGCGCGTTCGCCCGTTGTGGGCGCGTGTCGGCGAGTTGACTGCTCGTATCGCGCCGCGGGAGCTTGTGCTCATTGATCGCGCATACGCTGTGGACAATGTGTCGCCCCCGTACTCTGGAGTGAAGCGGATGGTGTTTCTGTCGCTACTGGCCACGGCTAGAATGGTGATTTGGATGACGCGTCTGGAGGAAGTCTTGCGGGGCGGTCGTCTTTCGGATCAGGATCTAATCCGATATTTTGAGCACCAGCTCAAAATTAAGATTAGAACTGAACGAAAACGGCTGCACCCGACAGAGTTCAGCGAAAGGTGGGTATATGCGGCGAGCCTGGTTCGCGTGACCGGGGCTAGCCTTGATTTTCTCTTTTAGATCTGCTAGTTGCATCGGGGTGGATTCCTTTGGAACCCCTCCCGTGGTTAAGGTAAGAAGTCTTTTTTGTGCCTAGTTAATGTGAGTGAATGTGTTTGTCCTAGCCTGTTCCCGGCTCCATTACTTTTGTTATGATCCAGTTCGAGATTCCCATTGTCCATTGTTATTTTGTCCCGTTTTCATTCTCGGCTGGGTCAGCCTTATATATTCTCCAGTCCAATTTATTTTGTTCCCTGCTTCTCCATTCCCCTTAGAAAGAGAGCTGCTTGATTTTGTTCTTTTTAAGGCAGAATACAGTGGCCTCTTTAATTATGTGGGTGTGTTTGGGTCTTACTAACATTGTGTGTATATATTCATTTGAAATTGTTTTTGTTTTGGGGATTTTTGTTTCTTCATTCCCCCTCCCCATCATGTCATTTCATGAATAAAGTTTTAAATTATTTTTGTAAGATATTGTATATATTGTAAAAATCAGAAATTTTTATGTACATTTGGGGTGTTTTTAGGTCCCCGGTATGATTTTGCGGTATTTTGGTGCTTGATAGGTATGAGTGTTGATGGACAAATTTTTATGGTGAATGAGAAAATTGTAACGTATGTATGGGTCGTGAATCTGATTAGCTAGGTATAAGATAGTTACGGAAGACCAACCCAAGTTTTTGTTCCCCCTCCCATTTCTTGGCCTTGTGCCAGAATTTTGTACTTTTGGCAAAATAAATAAGTACTAGTCATTTCCTCCCAATCTTGTGTTGTGTGGTAAATGGCAGAGGATCAAAGTGTAGTATCTGTTCCATAGTGATACTTACTATTACTTTGGTCAAGTGTGGCATTGTGGTCTCCACCCAAGTTTATTGCTTGGGCTGCGTAAAGTAGCGACCTGCGAAGGACGCGAAACACCGGAGGCAGGTGTCTCGCGCTTAGCCTCTTAGGAGGCAATGGCCTCCGATAGGCCAGATGTGATCGTTCCTCCCACCACGGCCTCGGTGGGAGGAAAGGAGGGGGATTGGGCATTACCGCCTCGGGATAATCCCCCTTCAGTACCTAGAGTAGCAGCAGCAGTAGTACCAACGCCGGAAGGAGTGCCATCAGCTCCCGGGTCCCCTAAGCCGTCAACTTCTGGTTGGACAGGGGGAAAACCTATAAATAAGGATGAGGAGTACTACGAGAGGATGAGGTTAAAGTACGCGGAATACATCAAAGGCACCGAGCTGGTCTCGGTCCCCGGAGAATTGGCGGATATCCAAACCAGGACTATTACTCTTATCACTAAGGATATCAAGTCCCAAAGATTAATCGCAGTGCCGAGGGATACGTTTGAGGAAGCAATTGGGGCACTTAAGATCAAGGCGAAGGCCGTAGCGAGGAAGAGTAGTGCCATGTGGGACGTCCTGCTGGGCACGACCGACGAAGCCAAACGTCTGGTCGGTGTGGTGCTGGAGACGAAAACTCTCCAGCTCCATACAGAATACATGGGTGCCCGGAAGGTTAAGGTCACTTTGCACGGCGTCCCCATGGACATTGCTGAGGACCACGTTGGCGCCTTCTTTGCTAACTTTGGAAAGGTGGCCGGAGTCTCCTCGCTACGGTCTAAGGCAGGCTACATTACGGGAGACATGACCCTGCTGGTGACGATGTCTAAGGAGAAGATAGCCAAAGTTCCCAACACGCTCACTTGCAGAGGTAGGGTCATTTACGTGATAGTAGAAGGGAGGAAGCCGTGCTGTTGGGTCTGCGGGGCGGCGGACCATGTCGCGAGGGTCTGCCCGTCCAAGAATCCGACCCCAAAGACCCAACCAGCTCAACCAACTAAGCAGCAGCCAGCGGCAAAAGAAAAGGAAGGCCCAAAAACAGCTTCACCCACGCAAGCTCCCGTGGGCAACAAGGAGGGCGAATGGCAGGTGGTGGGCAGAAAGAAGGGCAAAACACCGTCCCCAGAGAAGGTGCCTCCACCTGCCAAGACGCCGGTGAAACCCAAGGAGTCGCCTCCTAAAAAGTCTCCACCCAAACAAAGAAAGGAGAGGAGTCCTTCCCCGAAAAAGGATCTTCCAATGAAGTTGATAGATCGGAGCTTCCCTAAAGCGGGGGAGAGAGGAGGAGGTGGAAGAACGAAAGGATACTCCCAAGGCCCGCAGAAGAAGTAGGAGCAGGGAAAAAAAGCCCAGCAGAGAAAAATGTGCCTCAGCTCCGGTGTCGCCTGCAAGAACTACTTATGCGGATAAGGCGAGAAGCCTTCCCGCGTCCCCGCGTAAAGCTGCCCAGTCCCCAACCCCCTTTTTGACCCCCTTAGGAAAATCAGTTCCTTAACTCCCACATCCTCCCCTGCTCCTATTCCCACTCCCAGTAAGGCGAAGAAGAAGATGAACCTCCCGCGTGGGGAGGCGCTGATGAAGGTGAAGGAGGACATTTCTTCGGGGTGGTCGTCACAGCGTCGTAAGCTGCTAAGACCACTCCTTAAGCTCACCTCAGTGGATGGGTTATCCACTGAGGACCCAAAGAACTTCTCCCAGGCCCCAGGTGTCATCACCCTGATAAGAAATACCGGTGGCAACCTGCGGGTCTGGGAGCACATTGCGGAAGCCCAAAGGAGCTTCCCAAATATTTGTATGGTCAGGGAAAAGACTCCTGAATTAAGAAAAATGTCGCTAAATTGTTCGGGGAGGTTCCCCGTTTTACTCCACCCCAGTTTATATAGGGTGGTAAAACTAACATATCCCACCGACGTCGGCGGGATTGTCCTAGACGGACGGATTACGTCCGACATTGGTACAGGGTCCCTAGGACAGTCCGTCGGGGTCCCCTCTGCCCGAGATTTCTACCCCGTATGCGACTAGAGCCTTGTTGCATGTTTCTTTGTTTTTCTTTTTCAGAACTAAAAGATGTCTATTAAGATAGCCAGCTTGAATGCGAAGGGCCTGAGGGATCGGGGGTAAGGCGGCTCGCCTGCTTCGTGACCTCTTGTCCTTCGGCGTGGATGTGGCCGCGATCCAAGAGACTCACTTTGTTTGCGAAGTCGACTCTTGTGTGCTGTCTAACGACTTTGTCGTCTATTCAGCATATGGGAGCCGGCAAGCCAGAGGTGTTTCTTTGCTGGTCAAGCGTACCCTGGACGCGAGGGTTGACCTTGTCCATGTCGGTGCCGAGGGCCGGCTGATCGTGGCCGATATTGCAGTGAAAAGCAAATTGTTCCGGCTGATTGTGGTTTATGCGCCCAATAAGCAAGGTGAGCGTGTCTCTTTCTTTCGGCTGTTGGAGCCCTTTATGGTGCATTCAACACGGCTAATCTTAGTTGGGGACTGGAATGCCATCCTAACCCCCAAATGGGATAGAGGGAGGGGCGCTAGCGGGAGGAATGATGATCGTAGCCTGGTTGATCTGATCGACGAATTTGGTCTCGTCGATAGATACCGGGTCGATCATCCGGATGGGAGTATGTGGACGTGGGCGCTTAATTGGCCTTCTACCCGGGTATCTGCGTACCTGGATAGGATGTTAGTGAGAGTGGCCGACATAGACTTCTTAGAATGTCCAACGTTCCACTGGCTAGGCTACACGGACCACAAACTCGTTTGTGCCCGTGTGGTGTTAGACTTTAGGCCTAGGTTGGCTGGTTATTGGAAGTTCAATCAGTCCTTACTGGACAGGCGGGACTTTCGTGACCAGCTGACAAAACTAGTTCAGCGGGCGTTAATTGGGCGAGTCATTGGGAATAAGTGGTGGGTTAACCTTAAGGACTCCATTAGGTCTTTCGCCACCAAATATAGCCAGCGGCTCAAACTAGATAAGGCTGCGGAGGCAAAGACACTTAGTGCTAATTTCGCCCGGGCGGAGGCTGGTGGGGATCCCCTAGAGATAGCCTTAGCCAGGGAGGCCCTGAGGCGCACGACTAGCGAGCGCTATATGGGTCAGGTAATTAGAGCTAAGTTAAGCAAGATGTCTTCCGAAGCTGTGAACATGGGCGCAGAACTGCGCAAGGAAGAAATTCGTCGGGCCGGCGATCGGTACATTCGAGAAGTGCGCGACCCGGAGGGGACATCTCCTTCGGTCCACCGACGACATGTGCGAGGCGTTCCGGCAGCATTTCGAACACCGGTTTACCAAGGAGCCTGGTCTCCGTGACGAGGAGTTTCGCAGCTATTTGGCTGACTTTCCCCGGCTTTTGCCGGCTGAAGCGGCTAGCTGCGAAGGGGAGATTACGGAGGACGAAGTCTACGCGGCTTTGAAGAAGACCGGCAGTGGCAAGTCGCCAGGTTTGGATGGTTTGCCCTATGAATTGTACTTGAGGATGTCGCACCTTTTTGTCCCGCTCTTGACTGTCGTGTTCAACCACTGGTTTCGGCAGGGGTCCATCCCCGGTCGGATCACCAGGGGCGTGATCACGCTGTTGGGAAAAGGCAAGAAGGTTGGGCGGGGATTAGATGATTACAGGCCCATAACTCTGCTAAACACAGAGTTAAAGATTTTGGCCAAGATCCTGACGAATCGCTTGCAGCTAGTTGCCGAGTCTCTGTTGGAACCGGATCAGACTTGTTCTGTGAAGGGACGAACAATTCAGAGCAACCTGCACTTGATTCGCACGATCGTAGAGGGTGTAGAAGACGACGAAGAGGCCGCGCTGATCAATTTGGATCAGTCCAAGGCATTTGATAGGATTGACCATGGCTACCTGGCTGCTGTCCTGCAGGCCGCCGGATTCAAACCCGACTTCAGCCGCTGGATTAGCCTTCTGTATCGCTCCCCCAAGGCTGTGGTACAGGTGAACGGGAAGCTGTCGGGCGCTTTCGCGCTGTCTAGGTCGGTCCGACAGGGTTGTCCACTGTCGCCTCTCCTTTACGTCCTGGCGTTGGAGCCTCTCCTTCGCCGGCTAAGGGACGAGACGTGCAGTCCGGTCCTGCGTGGAATCGCTGTCCCTGGAGGAGCTCGAGCCAGGGTTTCCGCGTACGCCGATGACGTAACGACCTTTGTGTCCTCCCGCAGGGACATAAGGGCGGTACAGAAGGCGCTTAAAGAACGGTACGAACAGGTAACAGGGGCCAGAATTAACCGCGACAAGTCGTCCGGCTTGCGGTTGGGTGCCTGGAAGGGTGTTTCCCTCCCGGGGCCCTTCGACTGGACGGACGGGCCGGTCAAGCTCCTCGGAGTTTGGTTCGGTCCGGACTTACAGTTGGAGAAAAACTGGTCAGAAGTACAGGCAAAGGTCGGCGCGTCGGTCGAGATTTGGCGTCGACGGAGTCTCTCCGTGAAGGGTCTGGCGGAGGTGTGTAATACATACCTCTTTCCCAGAATCCTTTACCGGCTGTCTGTACTTCCCCTTTGTGACGATCATGAGAAGGCGCTCGAGCGTTTGCTATTCTCCTGTCTTTGGAGAGGACGCAAACACATGGTCGACAAAGGAGTCTGTTGCCTCCGTCCGTGTCAAGGGGGTCTGGGGATGCCGCACTTGAGGAGCCACGTGCTCGCTTCGAGGTTGGCATTCCTCAGGCGCGCGTTGGAGGAAGATCGGTTGCTTGCGGGGGTAGTGAGGGACATGTTCCCTAGCCTCACTATCACTCCCCCGCTCCTAAGGACTAGCAATAGGCCTTGGGGGCGGCCGAAATTCCTGCTCGAATGTCTGACGGCCCTTCGGGCCATTCCATGGTCCAGTGACCTTTCACGGCCTAGGAGAATCTTCTATCGGGGATTAGTGGAGGGCGCCGTGAAGGATGAACTGTGGAGTAAGCTCGGCATGTCGGGAGAGGAGTATCGCTCTCATTGGTCTTGGGCGCCAGGTGCGGATTGGCTCAACAACTCTGAGTTTTCTCTGACCTGGCGATTGGCTCGGAATGGTTTGTCTCTCAACGACAAGCGTTTCGCAATGGGCCTGGCGGATTTGCCAGATTGTGAACGTTGCGTCCTTGGAATTAAGGAGACGTCTGCGCACGCCTTCTTCCATTGTTCGCGCGTTCGCCCGTTGTGGGCGCGTGTTGGCGAGTTGACTGCTCGTATCGCGCCGCGGGAGCTTGTGCTCATTGATCGCGCATACGCTGTGGACAATGTGTCGCCCCCGTACTCTGGAGTGAAGCGGATGGTGTTTCTGTCGCTACTGGCCACGGCTAGAATGGTGATTTGGATGACGCGTCTGGAGGAAGTCTTGCGGGGAGGTCGTCTTTCGGATCAGGATCTAATCCGATATTTTGAGCACCAGCTCAAAATGAAGATTAGAACTGAACGGAAACGGCTGCACCCGACAGAGTTCAGCGAAAGGTGGGTATATGCGGCGAGCCTGGTTCGCGTGACCGGGGCTAGCCTTGATTTTCTCTTTTAGATCTGCTAGTTGCATCGGGGTGGATTCCTTTGGAACCCCTCCCGTGGTTAAGGTAAGAAGTCTTTTTTGTGCCTAGTTAATGTGAGTGAATGTGTTTGTCCTGGCCTGTTCCCGGCTCCATTGCTTTTGTTATGATCCAGTTCGAGATTCCCATTGTCCAAGTATTATTTTGTCCCGGTTTCACTCTCGGCTGGGTCAGCCTTATACATTCTCCAGTCCAATTTATTTTTGCCCCCTGTTTCTCCATTCCCCTTAGAAAGAGAGCTGCTTGATTTTGTCCCTTTTTTAAGGCAGAATACAGTGGCCTCTTTAATTATGTGGGTGTGTTTGGGTCTTACTAACATTGTGTATATATATTCATTTGAAATTGTTTTTGTTTTGGGGTTTTTTGTTTCTTCATTCCCCCTTCCCATCATGTCATTTCATGAATAAAGTTTTAAATTTATTTTTGTACACTATTGTAAATATTGTAAATAAACAAATTTTTATGTACATTTGGGGCGTTTTTAGGGCCCTGGTATGTTACTGCGGTATTTTGGTGTATGATAAGTATGAGTGTTGATGGACAAATTTTTATGGTGAATGAGAAAATTGTAACGTATGTATGGGTCGTGAATCTGATTAGCTAGGTATAAGATAGTTACGGAAGACCAACCCAAGTTTTTGTTCCCCCTCCCATTTGTTGGCCTTGTGCCAGAATTTTGTACTTTTGGCAAAATAAATAAGTACTAGTCATTTCCTCCCAATCTTGTGTTGTGTGGTAAATGGCAGAGGATCAAAGTGTAGTATCTGTTCCATAGTGATACTTACTATTACTTTGGTCAAGTGTGGCATTGTGGTCTCCACCCAAGTTTATTGCTTGGGCTGCGTAAAGTAGCGACCTGCGAAGGACGCGAAACACCGGAGGCAGGTGTCTCGCGCTTAGCCTCTTAGGAGGCAATGGCCTCCGATAGGCCAGATGTGATCGTTCCTCCCACCACGGCCTCGGTGGGAGGAAAGGAGGGGATTGGGCATTACCGCCTCGGGATAATCCCCCCTTCAGTACCTAGAGTAGCAGCAGCAGTAGTACCAACGCCGGAAGGAGTGCCATCAGCTCCCGGGTCCCCTAAGCCGTCAACTTCTGGTTGGACAGGGGGAAAACCTATAAATAAGGATGAGGAGTACTACGAGAGGATGAGGTTAAAGTACGCGGAATACATCAAAGGCACCGAGCTGGTCTCGGTCCCCGGAGAATTGGCGGATATCCAAACCAGGACTATTACTCTTATCACTAAGGATATCAAGTCCCAAAGATTAATCGCAGTGCCGAGGGATACGTTTGAGGAAGCAATTGGGGCACTTAAGATCAAGGCGAAGGCCGTAGCGAGGAAGAGTAGTGCCATGTGGGACGTCCTGCTGGGCACGACCGACGAAGCCAAACGTCTGGTCGGTGTGGTGCTGGAGACGAAAACTCTCCAGCTCCATACAGAATACATGGGTGCCCGGAAGGTTATGGTCACTTTGCACGGCGTCCCCATGGACATTGCTGAGGACCACGTTGGCGCCTTCTTTGCTAACTTTGGAAAGGTGGCCGGAGTCTCCTCGCTACGGTCTAAGGCAGGCTACATTACGGGAGACATGACCCTGCTGGTGACGATGTCTAAGGAGAAGATAGCCAAAGTTCCCAACACGCTCACTTGCAGAGGTAGGGTCATTTACGTGATAGTAGAAGGGAGGAAGCCGTGCTGTTGGGTCTGCGGGGCGGCGGACCATGTCGCGAGGGTCTGCCCGTCCAAGAATCCGACCCCAAAGACCCAACCAGCTCAACCAACTAAGCAGCAGCCAGCGGCAAAGAAAGGAAGGCCCAAAAACAGCTTCACCCACGCAAGCTCCCGTGGGCAACAAGGAGGGCGAATGGCAGGTGGTGGGCAGAAAGAAGGGCAAAACACCGTCCCCAGAGAAGGTGCCTCCACCTGCCAAGACGCCGGTGAAACCCAAGGAGTCGCCTCCTAAAAGTCTCCACCCAAACAAAGAAAGGAGAGGGAGTCCTTCCCCGAAAAAGGATCTTCCAATGGAAGTTGATAGATCGGCTTCCCTAAAGCGGGGGAGAGAGGAGGAGGTGGAAGAACGAAAGGATACTCCCAAGGCCCGCAGAAGAAGTAGGAGCAGGGAAAAAAAGCCCAGCAGAGAAAAATGTGCCTCAGCTCCGGTGTCGCCTGCAAGAACTACTTATGCGGATAAGGCGAGAAGCCTTCCCGCGTCCCCGCGTAAAGCTGCCCAGTCCCCAACCCCCTTTTTGACCCCCCTTAGGAAAATCAGTTCCTTAACTCCCACATCCTCCCCTGCTCCTATTCCCACTCCCAGTAAGGCGAAGAAGAAGATGAACCTCCCGCGTGGGGAGGCGCTGATGAAGGTGAAGGAGGACATTTCTTCGGGGTGGTCGTCACAGCGTCGTAAGCTGCTAAGACCACTCCTTAAGCTCACCTCAGTGGATGGGTTATCCACTGAGGACCCAAAGAACTTCTCCCAGGCCCCAGGTGTCATCACCCTGATAAGAAATACCGGTGGCAACCTGCGGGTCTGGGAGCACATTGCGGAAGCCCAAAGGAGCTTCCCAAATATTTGTATGGTCAGGAAAAGACTCCTGAATTAAGAAAAATGTCGCTAAATTGTTCGGGGAGGTTCCCCGTTTTACTCCACCCCAGTTTATATAGGGTGGTAAAACTAACATATCCCACCGACGTCGGCGGGATTGTCCTAGACGGACGGATTACGTCCGACATTGGTACAGGGTCCCTAGGACAGTCCGTCGGGGTCCCCTCTGCCCGAGATTTCTACCCCGTATGCGACTAGAGCCTTGTTGCATGTTTCTTTGTTTTTTCTTTTTCAGAACTAAAAGATGTCTATTAAGATAGCCAGCTTGAATGCGAAGGGCCTGAGGGATCGGGGTAAGGCGGCTCGCCTGCTTCGTGACCTCTTGTCCTTCGGCGTGGATGTGGCCGCGATCCAAGAGACTCACTTTGTTTGCGAAGTCGACTCTTGTGTGCTGTCTAACGACTTTGTCGTCTATTCAGCATATGGGAGCCGGCAAGCCAGAGGTGTTTCTTTGCTGGTCAAGCGTACCCTGGACGCGAGGGTTGACCTTGTCCATGTCGGTGCCGAGGGCCGGCTGATCGTGGCCGATATTGCAGTGAAAAGCAAATTGTTCCGGCTGATTGTGGTTTATGCGCCCAATAAGCAAGGTGAGCGTGTCTCTTTCTTTCGGCTGTTGGAGCCCTTTATGGTGCATTCAACACGGCTAATCTTAGTTGGGGACTGGAATGCCATCCTAACCCCCAAATGGGATAGAGGGAGGGGCGCTAGCGGGAGGAATGATGATCGTAGCCTGGTTGATCTGATCGACGAATTTGGTCTCGTCGATAGATACCGGGTCGATCATCCGGATGGGAGTATGTGGACGTGGGCGCTTAATTGGCCTTCTACCCGGGTATCTGCGTACCTGGATAGGATGTTAGTGAGAGTGGCCGACATAGACTTCTTAGAATGTCCAACGTTCCACTGGCTAGGCTACACGGACCACAAACTCGTTTGTGCCCGTGTGGTGTTAGACTTTAGGCCTAGGTTGGCTGGTTATTGGAAGTTCAATCAGTCCTTACTGGACAGGCGGGACTTTCGTGACCAGCTGACAAAACTAGTTCAGCGGGCGTTAATTGGGCGAGTCATTGGGAATAAGTGGTGGGTTAACCTTAAGGACTCCATTAGGTCTTTCGCCACCAAATATAGCCAGCGGCTCAAACTAGATAAGGCTGCGGAGGCAAAGACACTTAGTGCTAATTTCGCCCGGGCGGAGGCTGGTGGGGATCCCCTAGAGATAGCCTTAGCCAGGGAGGCCCTGAGGCGCACGACTAGCGAGCGCTATATGGGTCAGGTAATTAGAGCTAAGTTAAGCAAGATGTCTTCCGAAGCTGTGAACATGGGCGCAGAACTGCGCAAGGAAGAAATTCGTCGGGCCGGCGATCGGTACATTCGAGAAGTGCGCGACCCGGAGGGGCATCTCCTTCGGTCCACCGACGACATGTGCGAGGCGTTCCGGCAGCATTTCGAACACCGGTTTACCAAGGAGCCTGGTCTCCGTGACGAGGAGTTTCGCAGCTATTTGGCTGACTTTCCCCGGCTTTTGCCGGCTGAAGCGGCTAGCTGCGAAGGGGAGATTACGGAGGACGAAGTCTACGCGGCTTTGAAGAAGACCGGCAGTGGCAAGTCGCCAGGTTTGGATGGTTTGCCCTATGAATTGTACTTGAGGATGTCGCACCTTTTTGTCCCGCTCTTGACTGTCGTGTTCAACCACTGGTTTCGGCAGGGGTCCATCCCCGGTCGGATCACCAGGGGCGTGATCACGCTGTTGGGAAAAAGGCAAGAAGGTTGGGCGGGGATTAGATGATTACAGGCCCATAACTCTGCTAAACACAGAGTTAAAGATTTTGGCCAAGATCCTGACGAATCGCTTGCAGCTAGTTGCCGAGTCTCTGTTGGAACCGGATCAGACTTGTTCTGTGAAGGGACGAACAATTCAGAGCAACCTGCACTTGATTCGCACGATCGTAGAGGGTGTAGAAGACGACGAAGAGGCCGCGCTGATCAATTTGGATCAGTCCAAGGCATTTGATAGGATTGACCATGGCTACCTGGCTGCTGTCCTGCAGGCCGCCGGATTCAAACCCGACTTCAGCCGCTGGATTAGCCTTCTGTATCGCTCCCCCAAGGCTGTGGTACAGGTGAACGGGAAGCTGTCGGGCGCTTTCGCGCTGTCTAGGTCGGTCCGACTTGAGGGTTGTCCACTGTCGCCTCTCCTTTACGTCCTGGCGTTGGAGCCTCCTCCTTCGCCGGCTAAGGGACGAGACGTGCAGTCCGGTCCTGCGTGGAATCGCTGTCCCTGGAGGAGCTCGAGCCAGGGTTTCCGCGTACGCCGATGACGTAACGACCTTTGTGTCCTCCCGCAGGGACATAAGGGCGGTACAGAAGGCGCTTGAACGGTACGAACAGGTAACAGGGGCCAGAATTAACCGCGACAAGTCGTCCGGCTTGCGGTTGGGTGCCTGGAAGGGTGTTTCCCTCCCGGGGCCCTTCGACTGGACGGACGGGCCGGTCAAGCTCCTCGGAGTTTGGTTCGGTCCGGACTTACAGTTGGAGAAAAACTGGTCAGAAGTACAGGCAAAGGTCGGCGCGTCGGTCGAGATTTGGCGTCGACGGAGTCTCTCCGTGAAGGGTCTGGCGGAGGTGTGTAATACATACCTCTTTCCCAGAATCCTTTACCGGCTGTCTGTACTTCCCCTTTGTGACGATCATGAGAAGGCGCTCGAGCGTTTGCTATTCTCCTGTCTTTGGAGAGGACGCAAACACATGGTCGACAAAGGAGTCTGTTGCCTCCGTCCGTGTCAAGGGGGGTCTGGGGATGCCGCACTTGAGGAGCCACGTGCTCGCTTCGAGGTTGGCATTCCTCAGGCGCGCGTTGGAGGAAGATCGGTTGCTTGCGGGGGTAGTGAGGGACATGTTCCCCTAGCCTCACTATCACTCCCCCGCTCCTAAGGACTAGCAATAGGCCTTGGGGGCGGCCGAAATTCCTGCTCGAATGTCTGACGGCCCTTCGGGCCATTCCATGGTCCAGTGACCTTTCACGGCCTAGGAGAATCTTCTATCGGGGATTAGTGGAGGGCGCCGTGAAGGATGAACTGTGGAGTAAGCTCGGCATGTCGGGAGAGGAGTATCGCTCTCATTGGTCTTGGGCGCCAGGTGCGGATTGGCTCAACAACTCTGAGTTTTCTCTGACCTGGCGATTGGCTCGGAATGGTTTGTCTCTCAACGACAAGCGTTTCGCAATGGGCCTGGCGGATTTGCCAGATTGTGAACGTTGCGTCCTTGGAATTAAGGAGACGTCTGCGCACGCCTTCTTCCATTGTTCGCGCGTTCGCCCGTTGTGGGCGCGTGTTGGCGAGTTGACTGCTCGTATCGCGCCGCGGGAGCTTGTGCTCATTGATCGCGCATACGCTGTGGACAATGTGTCGCCCCCGTACTCTGGAGTGAAGCGGATGGTGTTTCTGTCGCTACTGGCCACGGCTAGAATGGTGATTTGGATGACGCGTCTGGAGGAAGTCTTGCGGGGCGGTCGTCTTTCGGATCAGGATCTAATCCGATATTTTGAGCACCAGCTCAAAATTAAGATTAGAACTGAACGGAAACGGCTGCACCCGACAGAGTTCAGCGAAAGGTGGGTATATGCGGCGAGCCTGGTTCGCGTGACCGGGGCTAGCCTTGATTTTCTCTTTTAGATCTGCTAGTTGCATCGGGGTGGATTCCTTTGGAACCCCTCCCGTGGTTAAGGTAAGAAGTCTTTTTTGTGCCTAGTTAATGTGAGTGAATGTGTTTGTCCTAGCCTGTTCCCGGCTCCATTACTTTTGTTATGATCCAGTTCGAGATTCCCATTGTCCATTGTTATTTTGTCCCGTTTTCAGTCTCGGCTGGGTCAGCCTTATATATTCTCCAGTCCAATTTATTTTGTTCCCTGCTTCTCCATTCCCCTTAGAAAGAGAGCTGCTTGATTTTGTTCTTTTTAAGGCAGAATACAGTGGCCTCTTTAATTATGTGGGTGTGTTTGGGTCTTACTAACATTGTGTATATATATTCATTTGAAATTGTTTTTGTTTTGGGGATTTTTGTTTCTTCATTCCCCCTCCCCATCATGTCATTTCATGAATAAAGTTTTAAATTATTTTTGTAAGATATTGTATATATTGTAAAAATCAGAAATTTTTATGTACATTTGGGGTGTTTTTAGGTCCCCGGTATGATTTTGCGGTATTTTGGTGCTTGATAGGTATGAGTGTTGATGGACAAATTTTTATGGTGAATGAGAAAATTGTAACGTATGTATGGGTCGTGAATCGGATTAGCTAGGTATAAGATAGTTACGGAAGACCAACCCAAGTTTTTGTTCCCCCTCCCATTTGTTGGCCTTGTGCCAGAATTTGTACTTTTTGTCAAATAAATAAGTACTAGTCATTTCCTCCCAATCTTGTGTTGTGTGGTAAATGGCAGAGGATCAAAGTGTAGTATCTGTTCCTGAGTGATACTTACTATTACTTTGGTCAAGTGTGGCATTGTGGTCTCCACCCAAGTTTATTGCTTGGGCTGCGTAAAGTAGCGACCTGCGAAGGACGCGAAACACCGGAGGCAGGTGTCTCGCGCTTAGCCTCTTAGGAGGCAATGGCCTCCGATAGGCCAGATGTGATCGTTCCTCCCACCACGGCCTCGGTGGGGAGGAAAGGAGGGGGATTGGCGGTTGCCTGCCTCACCCCTCTCCTTGGAAAAAGGACCAGGAGTAGCAACCCTACCAGCAGCTCCTGCATCTCCGGTGCCCTCTACGTCTAAGGAGGACGGGCAGCGGTGTTCAGCAGACACGGTTTCCCCCCGACAAGGCTTGGACCGGGGGGACCATCCAGAAAGTGCGGAAGGATTCAACGTATTATGAGTCTCTAAAGGAGAAATACGCTAAATACGTGACAGGAGCGGAGATTATCTCGGTGCCCGAGACGCTCAGTAACATTGAGCCCAGGATCCTTTCCCTGCTGACCAGGGATCCGAAAAGTCGCAAACTTATCGGGGTCAGCAGGGACGTGGTGGAGGAGGCCATCAAGGCCTTGAAGATCAATGGAAAGATGGTGGCTAGGCGCAGCCACGCCGTGTGGGATGTTCTACTTGGCTCTGCGGAGGAAGCAAGAAAACTGGCCGGCTCCTTTATGGAAACAAAGACGTTGCGCCTGGATACAGAATACATGGGCATGCGCAGATCAAAGATCACTCTCCACGGCGTGCCCATGGACATCTCGTTAGACCATGTCGGGGTGTTTTTCACACAATTCGGCATGGTCGAAGAGGTGAAGGCGCTCACCTCGAAGCAGGGCTTTCTCACCGGTGACGTCACCCTGCAGGTGACGGTCGAGCAAAAAAAGATCGGGAATATCCCCAACATTATCACCTGCAGGGGAAGATCAATTTACGTGATCGTTGAGGGGAGGAAGCCCTTCTGCTGGGTCTGCGGCGATTCCAATCACGTCGCCAAGGCGTGCCCGAAAAAGGATCCGGCCCCTGGGACCCAGCCAGCAAAGCAGCAGCAGGAGAAACCGGCAGCGAAACAACCAGAAGCTCCAACGGAGGCGAAATCGTCTGTTCCGGATAAGGTGAATGAGTGGCAGACGGTCGGCAAGAAAAAGAAGGCGAAGGCACTAGCGGAGAAATCGCCTTCTCCGGCCAAAACGCCTTCTCAGACCAAAACGCCTTCTCCGACCAAAACGCCCTCGCCACCTCAGGAGCCTTCGGAGTCAAAGGTGCCCTCATCACCCAAAGCAGCTACCAAGCAGGGGAAGGCAAAAAAACCTCCCCAAAATGAGGGCCCGAAGGAACAACCAAGGGAAGAGCCCATGGAGACTCAAAGATCGGCGTCGTTGAAACGCAGCCGGGAGGACGAAGAAGAGCAGCAAGAGAACTTCAAGAATCGGCGGAAGAGCAGAGAAAGGAGTTCGACAACACACAGGTGCTCCTCGCTTCCTGCCTCACCGGAGAGGCAAACGTATGCGCAAAAGGCAAGAAGCCTCCCCTCGTCCCCGCGGAAAGCTTCCCAGTCCCCTACCTTTAAATTAACCCCCCTGAGACCAGTTGCTTTATCCCCCACTCTCTCCCCTTCTCCTATGTCCACTCCCACTCGGGCAAAAAAGATAAAAGCCCTGCCCAAAGGGGAAGCGCTATTGAAAGTAGAGGAGGACATCTCTGCAGGGTGGTCGTCACAAAGACGAAAACTACTCAAACCACTGCTGAAGATGACCACAGTTGACGGTCTATCTACGGAGGACCCCAAAAACTTTCCCCAGGCCCCAGGAGTAATTACCCTCGTACGGAATACCGGGGGTAACCTGCGGGTCTGGGACCACATCGCGGAAGCGAAAAAACTTTATCCTAAACTAAGGATGTACATTGAAAGCTCAGCAGAACTTAGAAAAATGTCTAAAAATTGTTCGGGGAGGTTCCCTGTTTTACTCCACCCCAGTTTATATAGGGTGGTAAAACTAATGTACCCCACGGACGTTGGCGGTATTGTCTCAGACGGACGGATTACGTCCGACATAGGAACTGGTTCCCTGGGACAGTCCGTCGGGGTCCTGTCTGCCCGAGATTTTCGCCCCGTATGCATCTAGAGAGCCTTTGTTGCCTGTTTTTCTTTTTCTCTTTTTCAGGTTTAAAAGATGTCTATTAAGATAGCCAGCTTGAATGCGAAGGGCCTGAGGGATCGGGGTAAGGCGGCTCGCCTGCTTCGTGACCTCTTGTCCTTCGGCGTGGATGTGGCCGCGATCCAAGAGACTCACTTTGTTTGCGAAGTCGACTCTTGTGTGCTGTCTAACGACTTTGTCGTCTATTCAGCATATGGGAGCCGGCAAGCCAGAGGTGTTTCTTTGCTGGTCAAGCGTACCCTGGACGCGAAGGTTGACCTTGTCCATGTCGGTGCCGAGGGCCGGCTGATCGTGGCCGATATTGCAGTGAAAAGCAAATTGTTCCGGCTGATTGTGGTTTATGCGCCCAATAAGCAAGGTGAGCGTGTCTCTTTCTTTCGGCTGTTGGAGCCCTTTATGGTGCATTCAACACGGCTAATCTTAGTTGGGGACTGGAATGCCATCCTAACCCCCAAATGGGATAGAGGGAGGGGCGCTAGCGGGAGGAATGATGATCGTAGCCTGGTTGATCTGATCGACGAATTTGGTCTCGTCGATAGATACCGGGTCGATCATCCGGATGGGAGTATGTGGACGTGGGCGCTTAATTGGCCTTCTACCCGGGTATCTGCGTACCTGGATAGGATGTTAGTGAGAGTGGCCGACATAGACTTCTTAGAATGTCCAACGTTCCACTGGCTAGGCTACACGGACCACAAACTCGTTTGTGCCCGTGTGGTGTTAGACTTTAGGCCTAGGTTGGCTGGTTATTGGAAGTTCAATCAGTCCTTACTGGACAGGCGGGACTTTCGTGACCAGCTGACAAAACTAGTTCAGCGGGCGTTAATTGGGCGAGTCATTGGGAATAAGTGGTGGGTTAACCTTAAGGACTCCATTAGGTCTTTTGCCACCAAATATAGCCAGCGGCTCAACCTAGATAAGGCTGCGGAGGCAAAGACACTTAGTGCTAATTTCGCCCGGGCGGAGGCTGGTGGGGATCCCCTCGAGATAGCCTTAGCCAGGGAGGCCCTGAGGCGCACGACTAGCGAGCGCTATATGGGTCAGGTAATTAGAGCTAAGTTAAGCAAGATGTCTTCCGAAGCTGTGAACATGGGCGCAGAACTGCGCAAGGAAGAAATTCGTCGGGCCGGCGATCGGTACATTCGAGAGGTGCGCGACCCGGAGGGACATCTCCTTAGGTCCACCGACGACATGTGCGAGGCGTTCCGGCAGCATTTCGAACACCGGTTTACCAAGGAGCCTGGTCTCCGTGACGAGGAGTTTCGCAGCTATTTGGCTGACTTTCCCCGGCTTTTGCCGGCTGAAGCGGCTAGCTGCGAAGGGGAGATTACGGAGGACGAAGTCTACGCGGCTTTGAAGAAGACCGGCAGTGGCAAGTCGCCAGGTTTGGATGGTTTGCCCTATGAATTGTACTTGAGGATGTCGCACCTTTTTGTCCCGCTCTTGACTGTCGTGTTCAACCACTGGTTTCGGCAGGGGTCCATCCCCGGTCGGATCACCAGGGGCGTGATCACGCTGTTGGGAAAAGGCAAGAAGGTTGGGCGGGGATTAGATGATTACAGGCCCATAACTCTGCTAAACACAGAGTTAAAGATTTTGGCAAGATCCTGACGAATCGCTTGCAGCTAGTTGCCGAGTCTCTGTTGGAACCGGATCAGACTTGTTCTGTGAAGGGACGAACAATTCAGAGCAACCTGCACTTGATCCGCACGATCGTAGAGGGTGTAGAAGACGACGAAGAGGCCGCGCTGATCAATTTGGATCAGTCCAAGGCATTTGATAGGATTGACCATGGCTACCTGGCTGCTGTCCTGCAGGCCGCCGGATTCAAACCCGACTTCAGCCGCTGGATTAGCCTTCTGTATCGCTCCCCCAAGGCTGTGGTACAGGTGAACGGGAAGCTGTCGAGCGCTTTCGCGCTGTCTAGGTCGGTCCGACAGGGTTGTCCACTGTCGCCTCTCCTTTACGTCCTGGCGTTGGAGCCTCTCCTTCGCCGGCTAAGGGACGAGACGTGCAGTCCGGTCCTGCGTGGAATTGCTGTCCCTGGAGGAGCTCGAGCCAGGGTTTCCGCGTACGCCGATGACGTAACGACCTTTGTGTCCTCCCGCAGGGACATAAGGGCGGTACAGAAGGCGCTTGAACGGTACGAACAGGTAACAGGGGCCAGAATTAACCGCGACAAGTCGTCCGGCTTGCGGTTAGGTGCCTGGAAGGGTGTTTCCCTCCCGGGGCCCTTCGACTGGACGGACGGGCCGGTCAAGCTCCTCGGAGTTTGGTTCGGTCCGGACTTACAGTTGGAGAAAAACTGGTCAGAAGTACAGGCAAAGGTCGGCGCGTCGGTCGAGATTTGGCGTCGACGGAGTCTCTCCGTGAAGGGTCTGGCGGAGGTGTGTAATACATACCTCTTTCCCAGAATCCTTTACCGGCTGTCTGTACTTCCCCTTTGTGACGATCATGAGAAGGCGCTCGAGCGTTTGCTATTCTCCTGTCTTTGGAGAGGACGCAAACACATGGTCGACAAAGGAGTCTGTTGCCTCCGTCCGTGTCAAGGGGGTCTGGGGATGCCACACTTGAGGAGCCACGTGCTCGCTTCGAGGTTGGCATTCCTCAGGCGCGCGTTGGAGGAAGATCGGTTGCTTGCGGGGGTAGTGAGGGACATGTTCCCTAGCCTCACTGTCACCCCTCCCCCGCTCCTAAGGACTAGCAATAGGCCTTGGGGGCGGCCGAAATTCCTGCTCGAATGTCTGACGGCCCTTCGGGCCATTCCATGGTCCAGTGACCTTTCACGGCCTAGGAGAATCTTCTATCGGGGATTAGTGGAGGGCGCCGTGAAGGATGAACTGTGGAGTAAGCTCGGCATGTCGAGAGAGGAGTATCGCTCTCATTGGTCTTGGGCGCCAGGTGCGGATTGGCTCAACAACTCTGAGTTTTCTCTGACCTGGCGATTGGCTCGGAATGGTTTGTCTCTCAATGACAAGCGTTTCGCAATGGGCCTGGCGGATTTGCCAGATTGTGAACGTTGCGTCCTTGGAATTAAGGAGACGTCTGCGCACGCCTTCTTCCATTGTTCGCGCGTTCGCCCGTTGTGGGCGCGTGTCGGCGAGTTGACTGCTCGTATCGCGCCGCGGGAGCTTGTGCTCATTGATCGCGCATACGCTGTGGACAATGTGTCGCCCCCGTACTCTGGAGTGAAGCGGATGGTGTTTCTGTCGCTACTGGCCACGGCTAGAATGGTGATTTGGATGACGCGTCTGGAGGAAGTCTTGCGGGGAGGTCGTCTTTCGGATCAGGATCTAATCCGATATTTTGAGCACCAGCTCAAAATGAAGATTAGAACTGAACGGAAACGGCTGCACCCGACAGAGTTCAGCGAAAGGTGGGTATATGCGGCGAGCCTGGTTCGCGTGACCGGGGCTAGACCTTGATTTTCTCTTTTAGATCTGCTAGTTGCATCGGGGTGGATTCCTTTGGAACCCCTCCCGTGGTTAAGGTAAGAAGTCTTTTTTGTGCCTAGTTAATGTGAGTGAATGTGTTTGTCCTGGCCTGTTCCCGGCTCCATTGCTTTTGTTATGATCCAGTTCGAGATTCCCATTGTCCAAGTATTATTTTGTCCCGGTTTCACTCTCGGCTGGGTCAGCCTTATACATTCTCCAGTCCAATTTATTTTTGCCCCCTGTTTCTCCATTCCCCTTAGAAAGAGAGCTGCTTGATTTTGTCCCTTTTTTAAGGCAGAATACAGTGGCCTCTTTAATTATGTGGGTGTGTTTGGGTCTTACTAACATTGTGTATATATATTCATTTGAAATTGTTTTTTGTTTTGGGGTTTTTTGTTTCTTCATTCCCCCTTCCCATCATGTCATTTCATGAATAAAGTTTTAAATTTATTTTTGTACACTATTGTAAATATTGTAAATAAACAAATTTTTATGTACATTTGGGGCGTTTTTAGGGCCCTGGTATGTTACTGCGGTATTTTGGTGTATGATAAGTATGAGTGTTGATGGACAAATTTTTATGGTGAATGAGAAAATTGTAACGTATGTATGGGTCGTGAATCTGATTAGCTAGGTATAAGATAGTTACGGAAGACCAACCCAAGTTTTTGTTCCCCCTCCCATTTGTTGGCCTTGTGCCAGAATTTTGTACTTTTGGCAAAATAAATAAGTACTAGTCATTTCCTCCCAATCTTGTGTTGTGTGGTAAATGGCAGAGGATCAAAGTGTAGTATCTGTTCCTGAGTGATACTTACTATTACTTTGGTCAAGTGTGGCATTGTGGTCTCCACCCAAGTTTATTGCTTGGGCTGCGTAAAGTAGCGACCTGCGAAGGACGCGAAACACCGGAGGCAGGTGTCTCGCGCTTAGCCTCTTAGGAGGCAATGGCCTCCGATAGGCCAGATGTGATCGTTCCTCCCACCACGGCCTCGGTGGGAGGAAAGGAGGGGGAGGGGATTGGCGGTTGCCTGCCTCACCCCTCTCCTTGGAAAAAGGACCAGGAGTAGCAACCCTACCAGCAGCTCCTGCATCTCCGGTGCCCTCTACGTCTAAGGAGGACGGGCAGCGGTGTTCAGCAGACACGGTTTCCCCCGACAAGGCTTGGACCGGGGGGACCATCCAGAAAGTGCGGAAGGATTCAACGTATTATGAGTCTCTAAAGGAGAAATACGCTAAATACGTGACAGGAGCGGAGATTATCTCGGTGCCCGAGACGCTCAGTAACATTGAGCCCAGGATCCTTTCCCTGCTGACCAGGGATCCGAAAAGTCGCAAACTTATCGGGGTCAGCAGGGACGTGGTGGAGGAGGCCATCAAGGCCTTGAAGATCAATGGAAAGATGGTGGCTAGGCGCAGCCACGCCGTGTGGGATGTTCTACTTGGCTCTGCGGAGGAAGCAAGAAAACTGGCCGGCTCCTTTATGGAAACAAAGACGTTGCGCCTGGATACAGAATACATGGGCATGCGCAGATCAAAGATCACTCTCCACGGCGTGCCCATGGACATCTCGTTAGACCATGTCGGGGTGTTTTTCACACAATTCGGCATGGTCGAAGAGGTGAAGGCGCTCACCTCGAAGCAGGGCTTTCTCACCGGTGACGTCACCCTGCAGGTGACGGTCGAGCAAAAAAAGATCGGGAATATCCCCAACATTATCACCTGCAGGGGAAGATCAATTTACGTGATCGTTGAGGGGAGGAAGCCCTTCTGCTGGGTCTGCGGCGATTCCAATCACGTCGCCAAGGCGTGCCTGAAAAAGGATCCGGCCCCTGGGACCCAGCCAGCAAAGCAGCAGCAGGAGAAACCGGCAGCGAAACAACCAGAAGCTCCAACGGAGGCGAAATCGTCTGTTCCGGATAAGGTGAATGAGTGGCAGACGGTCGGCAAGAAAAAAGAAGGCGAAGGCACTAGCGGAGAAATCGCCTTCTCCGGCCAAAACGCCTTCTCAGACCAAAACGCCTTCTCCGACCAAAACGCCCTCGCCACCTCAGGAGCCTTCGGAGTCAAAGGTGCCCTCATCACCCAAAGCAGCTACCAAGCAGGGGAAGGCAAAAAAACCTCCCCAAAATGAGGGCCCGAAGGAACAACCAAGGGAAGAGCCCATGGAGACTCAAAGATCGGCGTCGTTGAAACGCAGCCGGGAGGACGAAGAAGAGCAGCAAGAGAACTTCAAGAATCGGCGGAAGAGCAGAGAAAGGAGTTCGACAACACACAGGTGCTCCTCGCTTCCTGCCTCACCGGAGAGGCAAACGTATGCGCAAAAGGCAAGAAGCCTCCCCTCGTCCCCGCGGAAAGCTTCCCAGTCCCCTACCTTTGAAATTAACCCCCCTGAGACCAGTTGCTTTATCCCCCACTCTCTCCCCTTCTCCTATGTCCACTCCCACTCGGGCAAAAGATAAAAGCCCTGCCCAAAGGGGAAGCGCTATTGAAAGTAGAGGAGGACATCTCTGCAGGGTGGTCGTCACAAAGACGAAAACTACTCAAACCACTGCTGAAGATGACCACAGTTGACGGTCTATCTACGGAGGACCCCAAAAACTTTCCCCAGGCCCCAGGAGTAATTACCCTCGTACGGAATACCGGGGGTAACCTGCGGGTCTGGGACCACATCGCGGAAGCGAAAAAACTTTATCCTAAACTAAGGATGTACATTGAAAGCTCAGCAGAACTTAGAAAAATGTCTAAAAATTGTTCGGGGAGGTTCCCTGTTTTACTCCACCCCAGTTTATATAGGGTGGTAAAACTAATGTACCCCACGGACGTTGGCGGTATTGTCTCAGACGGACGGATTACGTCCGACATAGGAACTGGTTCCCTGGGACAGTCCGTCGGGGTCCTGTCTGCCCGAGATTTTCGCCCCGTATGCATCTAGAGAGCCTTTGTTGCCTGTTTTTCTTTTTCTCTTTTTCAGGTTTAAAAGATGTCTATTAAGATAGCCAGCTTGAATGCGAAGGGCCTGAGGGATCGGGGTAAGGCGGCTCGCCTGCTTCGTGACCTCTTGTCCTTCGGCGTGGATGTGGCCGCGATCCAAGAGACTCACTTTGTTTGCGAAGTCGACTCTTGTGTGCTGTCTAACGACTTTGTCGTCTATTCAGCATATGGGAGCCGGCAAGCCAGAGGTGTTTCTTTGCTGGTCAAGCGTACCCTGGACGCGAAGGTTGACCTTGTCCATGTCGGTGCCGAGGGCCGGCTGATCGTGGCCGATATTGCAGTGAAAAGCAAATTGTTCCGGCTGATTGTGGTTTATGCGCCCAATAAGCAAGGTGAGCGTGTCTCTTTCTTTCGGCTGTTGGAGCCCTTTATGGTGCATTCAACACGGCTAATCTTAGTTGGGGACTGGAATGCCATCCTAACCCCCAAATGGGATAGAGGGAGGGGCGCTAGCGGGAGGAATGATGATCGTAGCCTGGTTGATCTGATCGACGAATTTGGTCTCGTCGATAGATACCGGGTCGATCATCCGGATGGGAGTATGTGGACGTGGGCGCTTAATTGGCCTTCTACCCGGGTATCTGCGTACCTGGATAGGATGTTAGTGAGAGTGGCCGACATAGACTTCTTAGAATGTCCAACGTTCCACTGGCTAGGCTACACGGACCACAAACTCGTTTGTGCCCGTGTGGTGTTAGACTTTAGGCCTAGGTTGGCTGGTTATTGGAAGTTCAATCAGTCCTTACTGGACAGGCGGGACTTTCGTGACCAGCTGACAAAACTAGTTCAGCGGGCGTTAATTGGGCGAGTCATTGGGAATAAGTGGTGGGTTAACCTTAAGGACTCCATTAGGTCTTTTGCCACCAAATATAGCCAGCGGCTCAAACTAGATAAGGCTGCGGAGGCAAAGACACTTAGTGCTAATTTCGCCCGGGCGGAGGCTGGTGGGGATCCCCTCGAGATAGCCTTAGCCAGGGAGGCCCTGAGGCGCACGACTAGCGAGCGCTATATGGGTCAGGTAATTAGAGCTAAGTTAAGCAAGATGTCTTCCGAAGCTGTGAACATGGGCGCAGAACTGCGCAAGGAAGAAATTCGTCGGGCCGGCGATCGGTACATTCGAGAGGTGCGCGACCCGGAGGGACATCTCCTTAGGTCCACCGACGACATGTGCGAGGCGTTCCGGCAGCATTTCGAACACCGGTTTACCAAGGAGCCTGGTCTCCGTGACGAGGAGTTTCGCAGCTATTTGGCTGACTTTCCCCGGCTTTTGCCGGCTGAAGCGGCTAGCTGCGAAGGGGAGATTACGGAGGACGAAGTCTACGCGGCTTTGAAGAAGACCGGCAGTGGCAAGTCGCCAGGTTTGGATGGTTTGCCCTATGAATTGTACTTGAGGATGTCGCACCTTTTTGTCCCGCTCTTGACTGTCGTGTTCAACCACTGGTTTCGGCAGGGGTCCATCCCCGGTCGGATCACCAGGGGCGTGATCACGCTGTTGGGAAAAGGCAAGAAGGTTGGGCGGGGATTAGATGATTACAGGCCCATAACTCTGCTAAACACAGAGTTAAAGATTTTGGCCAAGATCCTGACGAATCGCTTGCAGCTAGTTGCCGAGTCTCTGTTGGAACCGGATCAGACTTGTTCTGTGAAGGGACGAACAATTCAGAGCAACCTGCACTTGATCCGCACGATCGTAGAGGGTGTAGAAGACGACGAAGAGGCCGCGCTGATCAATTTGGATCAGTCCAAGGCATTTGATAGGATTGACCATGGCTACCTGGCTGCTGTCCTGCAGGCCGCCGGATTCAAACCCGACTTCAGCCGCTGGATTAGCCTTCTGTATCGCTCCCCCAAGGCTGTGGTACAGGTGAACGGGAAGCTGTCGAGCGCTTTCGCGCTGTCTAGGTCGGTCCGACAGGGTTGTCCACTGTCGCCTCTCCTTTACGTCCTGGCGTTGGAGCCTCTCCTTCGCCGGCTAAGGGACGAGACGTGCAGTCCGGTCCTGCGTGGAATTGCTGTCCCTGGAGGAGCTCGAGCCAGGGTTTCCGCGTACGCCGATGACGTAACGACCTTTGTGTCCTCCCGCAGGGACATAAGGGCGGTACAGAAGGCGCTTGAACGGTACGAACAGGTAACAGGGGCCAGAATTAACCGCGACAAGTCGTCCGGCTTGCGGTTAGGTGCCTGGAAGGGTGTTTCCCTCCCGGGGCCCTTCGACTGGACGGACGGGCCGGTCAAGCTCCTCGGAGTTTGGTTCGGTCCGGACTTACAGTTGGAGAAAAACTGGTCAGAAGTACAGGCAAAGGTCGGCGCGTCGGTCGAGATTTGGCGTCGACGGAGTCTCTCCGTGAAGGGTCTGGCGGAGGTGTGTAATACATACCTCTTTCCCAGAATCCTTTACCGGCTGTCTGTACTTCCCCTTTGTGACGATCATGAGAAGGCGCTCGAGCGTTTGCTATTCTCCTGTCTTTGGAGAGGACGCAAACACATGGTCGACAAAGGAGTCTGTTGCCTCCGTCCGTGTCAAGGGGGTCTGGGGATGCCACACTTGAGGAGCCACGTGCTCGCTTCGAGGTTGGCATTCCTCAGGCGCGCGTTGGAGGAAGATCGGTTGCTTGCGGGGGTAGTGAGGGACATGTTCCCTAGCCTCACTGTCACTCCCCCGCTCCTAAGGACTAGCAATAGGCCTTGGGGGCGGCCGAAATTCCTGCTCGAATGTCTGACGGCCCTTCGGGCCATTCCATGGTCCAGTGACCTTTCACGGCCTAGGAGAATCTTCTATCGGGGATTAGTGGAGGGCGCCGTGAAGGATGAACTGTGGAGTAAGCTCGGCATGTCGAGAGAGGAGTATCGCTCTCATTGGTCTTGGGCGCCAGGTGCGGATTGGCTCAACAACTCTGAGTTTTCTCTGACCTGGCGATTGGCTCGAATGGTTTGTCTCTCAATGACAAGCGTTTCGCAATGGGCCTGGCGGATTTGCCAGATTGTGAACGTTGCGTCCTTGGAATTAAGGAGACGTCTGCGCACGCCTTCTTCCATTGTTCGCGCGTTCGCCCGTTGTGGGCGCGTGTCGGCGAGTTGACTGCTCGTATCGCGCCGCGGGAGCTTGTGCTCATTGATCGCGCATACGCTGTGGACAATGTGTCGCCCCCGTACTCTGGAGTGAAGCGGATGGTGTTTCTGTCGCTACTGGCCACGGCTAGAATGGTGATTTGGATGACGCGTCTGGAGGAAGTCTTGCGGGGAGGTCGTCTTTCGGATCAGGATCTAATCCGATATTTTGAGCACCAGCTCAAAATGAAGATTAGAACTGAACGGAAACGGCTGCACCCGACAGAGTTCAGCGAAAGGTGGGTATATGCGGCGAGCCTGGTTCGCGTGACCGGGGCTAGCCTTGATTTTCTCTTTTAGATCTGCTAGTTGCATCGGGGTGGATTCCTTTGGAACCCCTCCCGTGGTTAAGGTAAGAAGTCTTTTTTGTGCCTAGTTAATGTGAGTGAATGTGTTTGTCCTGGCCTGTTCCCGGCTCCATTGCTTTTGTTATGATCCAGTTCGAGATTCCCATTGTCCAAGTATTATTTTGTCCCGGTTTCACTCTCGGCTGGGTCAGCCTTATACATTCTCCAGTCCAATTTATTTTTGCCCCCTGTTTCTCCATTCCCCTTAGAAAGAGAGCTGCTTGATTTTGTCCCTTTTTTAAGGCAGAATACAGTGGCCTCTTTAATTATGTGGGTGTGTTTGGGTCTTACTAACATTGTGTATATATATTCATTTGAAATTGTTTTTTGTTTTGGGGTTTTTTGTTTCTTCATTCCCCCTTCCCATCATGTCATTTCATGAATAAAGTTTTAAATTTATTTTTGTACACTATTGTAAATATTGTAAATAAACAAATTTTTATGTACATTTGGGGCGTTTTTAGGGCCCTGGTATGTTACTGCGGTATTTTGGTGTATGATAAGTATGAGTGTTGATGGACAAATTTTTATGGTGAATGAGAAAATTGTAACGTATGTATGGGTCGTGAATCTGATTAGCTAGGTATAAGATAGTTACGGAAGACCAACCCAAGTTTTTGTTCCCCCTCCCATTTGTTGGCCTTGTGCCATAATCTTTGTAATATAAGATAAATAAAACTAGCCATTTCCTCCCAATCTTGTGTTGTGTGGTAAATGGCAGAGTCTCTGTTGGAACCGGATCAGACTTGTTCTGTGAAGGGGAGAACAATTCAGAGCAACCTGCACTTGATTCGCACGATCATAGAGGGTGTAGAAGACGACGATGAGGCCGCGCTGATCAATTTAGATCAGTCCAAGGCATTTGATAGGATTGACCATGGCTACCTGGCTGCTGTCCTGCAGGCCGCCGGATTCAAACCCGACTTCAGCCGCTGGATTAGCCTTCTGTATCGCTCCCCCCGGGCTGTGGTACAGGTGAACGGGAAGCTGTCGGGCGCTTTCGCGCTGTCTAGGTCGGTCCGACAGGGTTGTCCACTGTCTTCTCTCCTTTATGTCTTGGCGTTGGAGCCCCTCCTTCGCCGGCTAAGGGACGAGACGGGCAGTCCGGTCCTGCGTGGAATTGAAGTCCCTGGCGGAGCTCGAGCCAGGGTTTCTGCGTACGCCGATGACGTAACGACCTTTGTGTCCTCCCGCAGGGACATAGAGGCGGTACACCAGGCGCTTGTACGGTACGAGAAGGTGACAGGGGCCAGAATTAACTGCGACAAGTCATCCGGCTTGCGGTTAGGTGCCTGGAAGGAGTTTCCCTCCCGGGGCCCTTCAGCTGGACGGACGGGCCGGTCAAGCTCCTCGGAGTTTGGTTCGGTCCGGACTTACAGCTGGAGAAAAACTGGTCAGAAGTACTGGCAAAGGTCGGCGCGTCGGTCAAGATTTGGCGTCGACGGGGTCTCTCCGTGAAGGGCTTGGCGGAGGTGTGTAACACATACCTCTTTCCCATGATCCTTTACCGGCTGTCAGTACTTCCCTTTGTGACGATCATGAGAAGGCGCTCGAGCGTTTGCTATTCTCCTGTCTTTGGAGAGGACGCAAACACATGGTCGACAAAGGAGTCTGTTGCCTCCGTCCGTGTCAAGGGGGTCTGGGGATGCCACACTTGAGGAGCCACGTGCTCGCTTCAAGGTTGGCATTCCTCAGGCGCGCGTTAGAGGAAGATCGGTTGCTTGCGGGGGTAGTGAGGGACATGTTCCCTTGCCTTACCATCACGCCCCCGACCCTATGGCTGACCGTCAGGCCTTGGGTGCGACCGAAATTCCTCCTCGAATGTCTGGCGGCTTTACAGGCCATTCCACGGTCCAGTGACCTTTCACAGCCTAGGAAAATCTTCTATCGGGGATTAGTGGAGGGTGCCGTGAAGGATAAGCTGTGGAGTAAGCTCGGCATGTCGAGAGTGGAGTACCGCTCTCATTGGTCTTGGGCGCCAGGTGCAGATTGGCTCAGCAACTCTGAGTTTTCTCTGACCTGGCGATTGGCTCGGAATGGTTTGTCTCTCAATGACAAGCGTTTCGCAATGGGCCTGGCGGATTTGCCAGATTGTGAACGTTGCAACCTTGGAATTAAGGAGACGTCTGCGCACGCCTTCTTCCATTGTTCGCGC
>JBBBDQ010025968.1:0-15357 GCA_037127315.1 Ascarosepion bandense | reverse complement strand
TTTTTTTGGTCAAAAATTCAAATGAAAATTACTATTAAAGGAAAAGTTTTTAAACAACAATAAATATGGCACTTAAGTCCAAACGGATACTGAAAAAAAGAAACAAACAAAAATAAATTCAAGACGGCCGACCTAAACAAAAACAAATATGGCCGCCAAAAAAAAATACGAAACTAAAATGCAAAAAGCTAGAAAATAAAATTAAAAAACAAAGCAAGAAAACGAAAAGATAAATAAAAATAAACTTAGCTAAACCAAAGAGGGGTCTTTTCTTGTAAAATAAATGTAATCCAAATGTGTTATTAATTCACAAACAAAAAGTCCGACGCTCGCCAAAGCAAGTCAGAAAATGACAAAACAAGTCAAAAGGTGCAAACGGCGAAGTCGTAAATAGCAAATGTATTTATTTTTGTAAGAATACAAAAAATGTGGCACAAGGCCGAAATTGGGGATGGGGAAGGCTGGTCCTCATCTGTCCTAGTTTAACTTAGCTATTCACTTTCGTCGACCCTGATACACTTATAATAATCCTTACACCATAATACCACATTTTTACTTACCATTCTTACCACGTTCACCATAATACATCAGCTGCTCTATGTTGTCCTACTTAACTCCCATATTTACAATGTTCAGTGGAGGGCATGGGCAGAAAATAACAACATTAAAATATCCCCAATGGTTTTATACAATGAATGAACGATATATACAAGAAACTAAACAAAATCGTATTAGTAATAAAAGCCCCCCACTACTCTAACAAAGTGACAGCAAAGTCACTTCCCCGGACGAAAAATAATGCGCGGCTTAAGGAATATAATAACTACATTTATCCAATCAGCAGTTACTCACACAATCACTCACACATTTAAACACCACAACAATAACGAAAAACATACTAGAAAAACAACGAAAGACGCCACGCATCCACCGGAGAACTAATATTGCTGAACACCTAAAGTGGGAAGGGATGGGGATTAAACTAAAAGAAGACTGGGGACAAAAAAAATAAAAAGGGGCAATGAGCACTCATAACCTAGCTAAGTTAACTTTAAAGCGTAAAAACAGAAATTCAAATACTTCCTATTCTAACCTAACAGGGAAGGGGTGCCCATGTTCTGCTCAGCACACCCAATATCCTGATGCCTAACCAGCATCAAACAACCACTCTAGGTCAGCACCTTTCACTCGACAGAGACGCGCAAGAGTCACCCACCTTTTGCCAAATTCAGATGGAGTGAGTCGTCTCCTTTCCGTCCTGATCTTGACTTTAAGCTGATGCTTAAAGAACAAGATCAGTTGGGAAGAGGTAAACTTCTCATCACCATAGAATTCCTTCTGTCGCGTCGTCCAAATCACGACTCGCATAACACCCAGCAAGCAAAAGAGCACATAGTGCTCAGTCCTAGATAACGGAGGTACGACATTGCTACAAACAGAACTAGCCTCAAGGACAAAGAACTTTCCACGCAGCATACGAACCATGAGATCTTCAAGAAACTTGCACAACGGAGCAACAACACTGCAGTGGAAGAAGGCGTGATCGACGGTTTCCGTCGACAGCCCACAACGCACGCAGGTTGATTTCGGTTTTAGGCCCGCTGCACGAAGCTTCTTGCCTACCCAGAGAGCATTCCGAATCATCAGCCAGGTGAGTGATGCCTCATCGTTAGTGAGACATTTCAACCCGGGCGCCCAAGGCCATATGGAGCGAGCCTCCTGCTTCGTAAGCCCGAGCTCGCCTATCAGTTCATCTTGAACGGCCCCCCTAACTAACACCCGATATAATGCCCTAAGAGACAACGCTTGGGCGTTGGAGAGGCCATCCGTAGCCCGTAAGAGAAACTGGAGAGCCAAACGACATTCTTTATAGAAGGAGCACTCGCCACGAGGAGTACGGCCGGCCTCCTCCTCCGACAAGTGCACACTTCTCAAGGATGGAAAGTGTTTATGGACGTCCTCTTTAACGAGGGCGCCGTTCTCATCCACTAGCATACACATTCGATCCAGGAATCTAATGCGAAGCGTATGTTGACGAATCTCAACGCTAGGCATGCCCAGACCGCCCTCAGACGGATGAAGGCAACAGATCTCGCGACGCACCTTGGGAGCCTTGCCTCCTCCCCAAAGGAAGGAGAACAAGAGCTGTATTAGCCCCAAACGAATGGCACACGGGAGAGGAAGTACCGAGAGTCGGTAAAGGAGAATCGGGTAGATGTGCGAGGCACATACTTCCGCCCTCCCCTTTAAGGAAAGATTCCTCCGAGTCCACAGACGAACTGCGCCCTCGGCCTTCTCTCGAACCTCCGACCAATTCATTTCCACCTGGAGATCCGGACCGAAAAAGACGCCGAGAATCTTGATCGGCCCGTCCGTCCAGAGGAAAGGTCCGGGAAGAGAAACTCCCTTCCACGCACCCAATCGCAAGCCAACAGACTTATCGCGATTGATCTTGGCCCCTGTCACCGTCTCATAACATCTGATCTCTTTGCTAACTTCGTCAATTTCGGCTTTGCTCGACACAAAAACCGAAACGTCGTCAGCATAGGCGGAGTACCTGGCCGAGGTGGTAGCACCAGGTACGGAAATTCCGCGAAGGACCGGATTCGCCTTTAACTTGCGGAGGAAAGGCTCCAACGCAAGAACGTAGAGCAAAGGCGAAAGTGGACAACCTTGACGAATGGAGCGAGATAATGTGAAGGGCTTCGATCTTACCCCATTCACTTCCACCAGCGCACCGGGGGACTCATACAGCAGTCGGATCCAAGAGCGAAAGTACGGCCCGAAACCGGCGGCGGAAAGGACAGACTCCAAAAACCGATGGTCAACCCTATCGAATGCCTTGGACTGATCTAAATTGATCAGCGCGGCTTCAGTGTCGGTTTTCTCAATGATCAGGCGTACCAAATGAAGGTTGTCCTGAATAGTCCTGCCCTTCACAGCACAAGTCTGCTCGGGGCCAATCAGACTAGAGAGGACAGCCTGCAAACGGCGGGCCAAGACCTTGGCAAAAATCTTTAAGTCAGTATTTAACATCGTTAAAGGCCGATAATTATCTATGCCACCCCCACCGCTCTTGCTCTTGCGAAGCAACTTGATCGCACCCCTGGTAAAGCGTCGAGGTATAGACCCCTGCTTCATCCAGTTGTTGTAAACAAGCGCCAGCAGAGGAACAAAAACGGACGACTGCCTCAAGTACAGTTCGTAGGGAAGACCATCCAATCCTGGAGTTTTGTCCCGGCCAACCAATTTCAACGCATCCCAGATTTCCGACTCTGTTATGGGCCCCTCGCACCTAGCTGCTTCAGCCGCCTCGAGGCGGGGAAAGTCAGCCAAATAGGTGTCGAACTGAGCAGAGCTCAGACCGGGCTCCCTGGTAAAAAGATCCTGGAAGTAATCCCGAAAAGCCCCACATATACCCACGTCTGTAGTCACGGTGCGTCCATCCGGCAATGTGATGTCCTCGATATGCCGATTGGCTGCTTGCCTAGTTTCCTCTACACGCAATTCTGCGGCCATATTCGTTGCCTCAGAAGACATTCTTTTTAACCTAGCCCTAACTACCAGAGCTTGATCCTTCTTGATATGCAAGGAGGCCAGCTCGGCCCTAGCTAAGGCTACGTCCCCACTATTACGGGATTTCACTGCCCGATCGACTTTTTCCTCTATCGCCGTTTGCGCCGCTAAATTAGCTAAGTTGAGCCGACGACTATAGTCGGCAGCAAACGACCTAAGTTTGGATTTAAGTGTGTCCCACCACTTATTCCCAACCACAGCCCCCGTCAGTTCCCGCTTTAGTGTTAGTAATAACTGGTCCTGGAAATCTTGGCTATCAAATAATGACGCGTTCAATTTCCAGTAGCCAGCCAACTTAACCTTAGGCTTATCTAAGTTTACACGAACCCGGACGAGCCTATGATCCGTGTAAACTATCGAATGAAAACTTGGACAACCTAAGAGCCCTACGTCGACTCTCCTGACTAGGACTCGGTCGAGGTAGCTGGCGCGTACCTTCGAATCCGAGCTGCCCCTATTAGTCCAAGTCCACACTACCTCCCGGGGGTGCTCATTTCGGTATTTATCGACAAGATCATTCCTGTCGAGAAATTCCCGAAATGCTTTCACATCCGGGTTTTTAGTACCCAATCTTTTTCCTATACGATCTTTCTCAGGGTCAAGGACGGCATTCCAATCCCCCGCTAAAATTACCCGCCTCGATGTTCCAAAGAACGACCCGAGCTGCCGAAACAAAGCAGGACGCTCCCCATGGACATTGGGCGCATAAACCCCAATGAGGCGAAAAGACTTCTCCTTTATGGTAATATCCAGCACACAAATCCTGCCCGCTGGATCCGCGAAGACAAGCGTACACGCCGCATCCAATGACTTGCTCACTAGCCAGGAAACACCTCTAGAACGACCATCAAAACATGCTGAATAGAGATCGTAATCCCTAGACAGTATGCTCCCATAGTCGCCAGCAAAAAACCGGGTCTCCTGTACACAACAAACATCCACCCCGAGGCGCTGGAGATCATGAAGGAGTCTCACCCTCCGAGACTCGGACCTCAGCCCCCGGGCATTTATACTTGCTAACCATAAAGCCATTGTGATACATAATTAGGGTTGGGGTCCTGGACAGAACATGGTCGGGGAAAGGATGCCGACAGCCTCTCCCATGGACCCATGGCCCATCTCATTCTTGATGGTGCCGTCAGAGGAGATGCCGCCAACATCCCAGGGAAAGGTTAGTTTTAGAGCCCTATAGAGGGAGGGGTGAACTAAAACCGGGACCCGTCTGAACAAAATTTTTCCAAGTTGGTCAAGGTTTCGGATTTTGTGGTGATGATTGGTGGATCCAATGTTATTGCTTTCGCCGCCTCCTCGACCATGCCCCAAGTCTGCAAGTGCCCCCAGCCCAGTGCGGATGACAGTCAGCAGTCTCTGCGCAGATGGGAAATTTCGCGGCACTTCTACATCTTTTTCGCCACACCTTTTCATGGCCAGAAGGGAATTTAGTTGTTTTATGCGCTTCCGAAATTTTTGGCTCTTTCGGCCTGGGCCGAGGAAATACGGCAAGATGTCCTCCCCTTGCCTGTAAGGTACTTTGGTTGGTTTTTTTTCCGCTCCTTCATATCCTCTGCTGACGAACTCCTTTGCCTTTTTGGTGGAGGCGGCATCTGTTTTGGAGGAGAGGGACAGGAGAGAACAGGGAGAAACTTTAAAATAGTTTATGATCGGGCTGGGGTCTCGACTTCGAGGGGACGGTTTTCGGGGTGTCGGCTGTGACGAGTGGGCTTTCTTGGATGGATCAGGCTTTTTTCTTTTGAGGGGAGGACGGGGCAGAGGCCGAGGAGCAGGTTGGACGCTGTGCCAGTTGTTTTTTTAAATCCTCCGACGGACGAAGGACGCTTCTCTAATTGTTTTTTCAATTCCTTAATTTTTTTCCATTTTCAGATAGCCGGGGTCATATGCTTTTCTGAGCTCCTCCAATTTAGGAGCAGACCAGGCCGAGGCATCGCCCTTCTTGCTGGTAGAGGGAGTGGGGCTGTGCGTGCCTTTAGTCTTTGGGGTCACAGGGGACCGAGGTTCCGCAGCTTGGCGCTTCCCCCTGGCCCTGCCAACAGCCAGCCACTCCCCCTTATCCTTCTCCGTGGCTGCACTTGCAGCTGGTGATGGTTTTCGGGGGAGTGAGGGAACTTTTTGTTCCCAACCGGGGTAACTGCCGCACCGGTCCTGGGTATTGGCATGCCCACTACGGGCGAGACGGATTTAACAGAAGCGGCCAGAGGGGGATTTTGGTCGACTGGGGCCTGACTTCCAGAGGACTTCTTCTCTGGGCAGGAGGAGGAGAGGTGACCAATCTCTCCGCACCTCCAACATTTGGGTTTGCGACCGGTAACTATTACCGGTAGCTTCAGGCCCCCTACGTCAAGACAGTTGGGGATAGTCTCGAAGTCTTTACGGCTGATCATAATATCAAAAGACCATCCCCCGGTCAGGTCCTCGCAGGAGGCATCTAAAATTGAGCCAAACTGCGCAAAGTAGGCAGCCAGATGCTCCCCGAGGACCTGAGGAGGAACCTCATATACTGCTACCTTGGTCCTTCTTTTGCCATCATACTCCGCTCTAAAAATATGGTCTTTTGTTACAATTTCTTGCATTGCCAATTTTAGGCCATCTTCTGGCGAGGGTAGCAGTATGTCCCACATGTAGAAGATAGCACCTTTAACTATTCTTAAGGGCTTATACCCCTTGGACTGCAGTGTTTTCAACACTGTGTCTTTCGTGCTGCGACAAATCTTGCGCGTACGCTTGTCCACCACGAAGACTGACACTATTCTTTTACCAATCTTCTTTAATTCTTGGGGATCCTCCAAGAGCCCACCTTCTACGACAAGGTGTGCGTAGCTCTTAGCTCTCTCCAAGAACTCCGCCAGATTGATCGTGCATTTTGGAGGGGACTTCCAGCCACAGGGCGATTCCCCGGCCTCAGCATCCTTCGTCGTCTTGTCTTTCTCTTCAACATTTTTCTGGCCATTCTCGGCCATTGCTGCATTATCTTTGTCTTTATCCTTCTCTTTGTCCTTTTCTCCTCCCGGAAGAGGGGGGAATGCCTCATCGGTTTTTTCCGGTGGGCCCTTCCAAGGGGGTCAAACTCCAACTTTTTCTTTATTGACCGACTAGTGTCGGCCATTTTTAAGTTTTAACACTCCACTCACTTTTTTTTGTTTTTCCACCAATCAAATTTTAAATGGAGGGGTGGGAAAAGGCAGGGAGTAAAAATGGGGAAAAAAAAAATTAATAAAGAAAATAAATAAAAAACACAACTAAACAAACAACAAAGAAAGACAAGAAAACGGTTTTAAAATAACAACAACAAACCCCGAAGGATTTTAAAATAAATACAAATTAAATTTTAGCCAGTAACGGCCAAAACACTAGCTTTTAGCGGCCAATATAACACTAAGAAATTGCCTTAAAACGGCAAAAAGATAAGCCTCTAGAGAGGTTTACCAAAATAAACAAACGTAAACGATGAATAAACTTTACAAGTTACAATAAAAAGAAATAAAACAAACAGAAAAAAGGAGCTGCCTAAAAAGGCTACTCTCGTTAAAAATAGGAGGAGGGGCTAAAAATAAACTTTGCTGTGATTAAATAAAGTTAACAAAAACCGAATTAAATTTGTACAACGAATAAACTTTACAAAAATGAAACAAACAATACAAGGAAAATAAATACGAAAGTCAAACAAAAAGCGAAGAGTCGCCTAAGGCAACCTCCGTAAATGAAATATGGGGAGGGGTTCAAAAGAAAAGTGGAAAAAAATTAATAAAACGGTTTTTTTGGTCAAAAATTCAAATGAAAATTACTATTAAAGGAAAAGTTTTTAAACAACAATAAATATGGCACTTAAGTCCAAACGGATACTGAAAAAAAGAAACAAACAAAAATAAATTCAAGACGGCCGACCTAAACAAAAACAAATATGGCCGCCAAAAAAAAATACGAAACTAAAATGCAAAAAGCTAGAAAATAAAATTAAAAAACAAAGCAAGAAAACGAAAAGATAAATAAAAATAAACTTAGCTAAACCAAAGAGGGGTCTTTTCTTGTAAAATAAATGTAATCCAAATGTGTTATTAATTCACAAACAAAAAGTCCGACGCTCGCCAAAGCAAGTCAGAAAATGACAAAACAAGTCAAAAGGTGCAAACGGCGAAGTCGTAAATAGCAAATGTATTTATTTTTGTAAGAATACAAAAAATGTGGCACAAGGCCGAAATTGGGGATGGGGAAGGCTGGTCCTCATCTGTCCTAGTTTAACTTAGCTATTCACTTTCGTCGACCCTGACACACTTATAATAACCCTCACACCATAATACCACATTTTTACTTACCATTCTTACCACGTTCACCATAATACCTCAGCTGCTCTATGTTGTCCTACTTAACTCCCATATTTACAATGTTCAGTGGAGGGCATGGGCAGAAAATAACAACATTAAAATATCCCCAATGGTTTTATACAATGAATGAACGATATATACAGGAACCTAAACAAAATCGTATTAGTAATAAAAGCCCCCCACTATTCTAACAAAGTGACAGCAAAGTCACTTCCCCGGACGAAAAAATAATGCGCGGCTTAAGGAATATAATAACTACATTTATCCAATCAGCAGTTACTCACACAATCACTCACACATTTAAACACCACAACAAAAACGAAAAACATACTTGAAAAACAACGAAAGACGCCACGCATCCACCGGAGAACTAATATTGCTGAACACCTAAAGTGGGAAGGGATGGGGATTAAACTAAAAGAAGACTGGGGACAAAAAAATAAAAAAGGGGCAATGAGCACTCATAACCTAGCTAAGTTAACTTTAAAGCGTAAAACAGAAAATCAAATACTTCCTATTCTAACCTAACAGGGAAGGGGTGCACATGTTCTGCCCAGCACACCCAATATCCTGATGCCTAACCAGCATCAAACAACCACTCTAGGTCAGCACCTTTCACTCGACAGAGACGCGCAAGAGTCACCCACCTTTTGCCAAATTCAGATGGAGTGAGTCGTCTCCTTTCCGTCCTGATCTTGACTTTAAGCTGATGCTTAAAGAACAAGATCAGTTGGGAAGAGGTAAACTTCTCATCACCATAGAATTCCTTCTGTCGCGTCGTCCAAATCACGACTCGCATAACACCCAGCAAGCAAAAGAGCACATAGTGCTCAGTCCTAGATAACGGAGGTACGACATTGCTACAAACAGAACTAGCCTCAAGGACAAAGAACTTTCCACGCAGCATACGAACCATGAGATCTTCAAGAAACTTGCACAACGGAGCAACAACACTGCAGTGGAAGAAGGCGTGATCGACGGTTTCCGTCGACAGCCCACAACGCACGCAGGTTGATTTCCGGTTTTAGGCCCGCTGCACGAAGCTTCTTGCCTACCCAGAGAGCATTCCGAATCATCAGCCAGGTGAGTGATGCCTCATCGTTAGTGAGACATTTCAACCCGGGCGCCCAAGGCCATATGGAGCGAGCCTCCTGCTTCGTAAGCCCGAGCTCGCCTATCAGTTCATCTTGAACGGCCCCCCTAACTAACACCCGATATAATGCCCTAAGAGACAACGCTTGGGCGTTGGAGAGGCCATCCGTAGCCCGTAAGAGAAACTGGAGAGCCAAACGACATTCTTTATAGAAGGAGCACTCGCCACGAGGAGTACGGCGGGCCTCCTCCTCCGACAAGTGCACACTTCTCAAGGATGGAAAGTGTTTATGGACGTCCTCTTTAACGAGGGCGCCGTTCTCATCCGCTAGCATACACATTCGATCCAGGAATCTAATGCGAAGCGTATGTTGACGAATCTCAACGCTAGGCATGCCCAGACCGCCCTCAGACGGATGAAGGCAACAGATCTCGCGACGCACCTTGGGAGCCTTGCCTCCTCCCCAAAGGAAGGAGAACAAGAGCTGTATTAGCCCCAAACGAATGGCACACGGGAGAGGAAGTACCGAGAGTCGGTAAAGGAGAATCGGGTAGATGTGCGAGGCACATACTTCCGCCCTCCCCTTTAAGGAAAGATTCCTCCGAGTCCACAGACGAACTGCGCCCTCGGCCTTCTCTCGAACCTCCGACCAATTCATTTCCACCTGGAGGTCGGGACCGAAAAAGACGCCGAGAATCTTGATCGGCCCGTCCGTCCAGAGGAAAGGTCCGGGAAGAGAAACTCCCTTCCACGCACCCAATCGCAAGCCAACAGACTTATCGCGATTGATCTTGGCCCCTGTCACCGTCTCATAACATCTGATCTCTTTGCTAACTTCGTCAATTTCGGCTTTGCTCGACACAAAAACCGAAACGTCGTCAGCATAGGCGGAGTACCTGGCCGAGGTGGTAGCACCAGGTACGGAAATTCCGCGAAGGACCGGATTCGCCTTTAACTTGCGGAGGAAAGGCTCCAACGCAAGAACGTAGAGCAAAGGCGAAAGTGGACAACCTTGACGAATGGAGCGAGATAATGTGAAGGGCTTCGATCTTACCCCATTCACTTCCACCAGCGCACCGGGGGACTCATACAGCAGTCGGATCCAAGAGCGAAAGTACGGCCCGAAACCGGCGGCGGAAAGGACAGACTCCAAAAACCGATGGTCAACCCTATCGAATGCCTTGGACTGATCTAAATTGATCAGCGCGGCTTCAGTGTCGGTTTCCTCAATGATCAGGCGTACCAAATGAAGGTTGTCCTGAATAGTCCTGCCCTTCACAGCACAAGTCTGCTCGGGGCCAATCAGACTAGAGAGGACAGCCTGCAAACGGCGGGCCAAGACCTTGGCAAAAATCTTTAAGTCAGTATTTAACATCGTTAAAGGCCGATAATTATCTAATCCACCCCCACCGCTCTTGCTCTTGCGAAGCAACTTGATCACACCCCTGGTAAAGCGTCGAGGTATAGACCCCTGCTTCATCCAGTTGTTGTAAACAAGCGCCAGCAGAGGAACAAAAACGGACGACTGCCTCAAGTACAGTTCGTAGGGAAGACCATCCAATCCTGGAGTTTTGTCCCGGCCAACCAATTTCAACGCATCCCAGATTTCCGACTCTGTTATGGGCCCCTCGCACCTAGCTGCTTCAGCCGCCTCGAGGCGGGGAAAGTCAGCCAAATAGGTGTCGAACTGAGCAGAGCTCAGACCGGGCTCCCTGGTAAAAAGATCCTGGAAGTAATCCCGAAAAGCCCCACATATACCCACGTCTGTAGTCACGGTGCGTCCATCCGGCAATGTGATGTCCTCGATATGCCGATTGGCTGCTTGCCTAGTTTCCTCTACACGCAATTCTGCGGCCATATTCGTTGCCTCAGAAGACATTCTTTTTAACCTAGCCCTAACTACCAGAGCTTGATCCTTCTTGATATGCAAGGAGGCCAGCTCGGCCCTAGCTAAAGCTACGTCCCCACTATTACGGGATTTCACTGCCCGATCGACTTTTTTCTCTATCGCCGTTTGCGCCGCTAAATTAGCTAAGTTGAGCCGACGACTATAGTCGGCAGCAAACGACCTAAGTTTGGATTTAAGTGTGTCCCACCACTTATTCCCAACCACAGCCCCCGTCAGTTCCCGCTTTAGTGTTAGTAATAACTGGTCCTGGAAATCTTGGCTATCAAATAATGACGCGTTCAATTTCCAGTAGCCAGCCAACTTAACCTTAGGCTTATCTAAGTTTACACGAACCCGGACGAGCCTATGATCCGTGTAAACTATCGAATGAAAACTTGGACAACCTAAGAGCCCTACGTCGACTCTCCTGACTAGGACTCGGTCGAGGTAGCTGGCGCGTACCTTCGAATCCGAGCTGCCCCTATTAGTCCAAGTCCACACTACCTCCCGGGGGTGCTCATTTCGATATTTATCGACAAGATCATTCCTGTCGAGAAATTCCCGAAATGCTTTCACATCCAGGTTTTTAGTACCCAATCTTTTTCCTATACGATCTTTCTCAGGGTCAAGGACGGCATTCCAATCCCCCGCTAAAATTACCCGCCTCGATGTTCCAAAGAACGACTCGAGCTGCCGAAACAAAGCAGGACGCTCCCTATGGACATTGGGCGCATAAACCCCAATGAGGCGAAAAGACTTCTCCTTTATGGTAATATCCAGCACACAAATCCTGCCCGCTGGATCCGCGAAGACAAGCGTACACGCCGCATCCAATGACTTGCTCACTAGCCAGGAAACACCTCTAGAACGACCATCAAAACATGCTGAATAGAGATCGTAATCCCTAGACAGTATGCTCTCATAGTCGCCAGCAAAAAACCGGGTCTCCTGTACACAACAAACATCCACCCCGAGGCGCTGGAGATCATGAAGGAGTCTCACCCTCCGAGACTCGGACCTCAGCCCCCGGGCATTTATACTTGCTAACCATAAAGCCATTGTGATACATAATTAGGGTTGGGGTCCTGGACAGAACATGGTCGGGGAAAGGATGCCGACAGCCTCTCCCATGGACCCATGGCCCATCTCATTCTTGATGGTGCCGTCAGAGGAGATGCCGCCAACATCCCAGGGAAAGGTTAGTTTTAGAGCCCTATAGAGGGAGGGGTGAACTAAAACCGGGACCCGTCCTGAACAAAATTTTTCCAAGTTGGTCAAGGTTTCGGATTTTGTGGTGATGATTGGTGGATCCAATGTTATTGCTTTCGCCGCCTCCTCGACCATGCCCCAAGTCTGCCGTGCCCCCAGCCCAGTGCGGATGACAGTCAGCAGTCTCTGCGCAGATGGGAAATTTCGCGGCACTTCTACATCTTTTTCGCCACACCTTTTCATGGCCAGAAGGGAATTTAGTTGTTTTATGCGCTTCCCGAAATTTTTGGCTCTTTCGGCCTGGGCCGAGGAAATACGGCAGATGTCCTCCCCTTGCCTGTAAGGTACTTTGGTTGGTTTTTTTCCGCTCCTTCATATCCTCTGCTGACGAACTCCTTTGCCTTTTTGGTGGAGGCGGCATCTGTTTTGGAGGAGAGGGACAGGGAGAGAGACAGGGAGAAACTTTAAAATAGTTTATGATCGGGCTGGGGTCTCGACTTCGAGGGGACGGTTTTCGGGGTGTCGGCTGTGACGAGTGGGCTTTCTTGGATGGATCAGGCTTTTTCTTTTGAGGGGAGGACGGGGCAGAGGCCGAGGAGCAGGTTGGACGCTGTGCCAGTTGTTTTTTAAATCCTCCGACGGACGAAAAGGACGCTTCTCTAATTGTTTTTTCAATTCCTTAATTTTTTCCATTTTCAGATAGCCGGGGTCATATGCTTTTCTGAGCTCCTCCAATTTAGGAGCAGACCAGGCCGAGGCATCGCCCTTCTTGCTGGTAGAGGGAGTGGGGCTGTGCGTGCCTTTAGTCTTTGGGGTCACAGGGGACCGAGGTTCCGCAGCTTGGCGCTTCCCCTGGCCCTGCCAACAACCAGCCACTCCCCCTTATCCTTCTCCGTGGCTGCACTTGCAGCTGGTGATGGTTTTTCGGGGGGTGAGGGAACTTTTTTGTTCCCAACCGGGGTAACTGCCGCACCGGTCCTGGGTATTGGCATGCCCACTACGGGCGAGACGGATTTAACAGAAGCGGCCAGAGGGGGATTTTGGTCGACTGGGGCCTGACTTCCAGAGGACTTCTTCTCTGGGCAGGAGGAGGAGAGGTGACCAATCTCTCCGCACCTCCAGCATTTGGGTTTGCGACCGGTAACTATTACCGGTAGCTTCAGGCCCCCTACGTCAAGACAGTTGGGGATAGTCTCGAAGTCTTTACGGCTGATCATAATATCAAAAGACCATCCCCCGGTCAGGTCCTCGCAGGAGGCATCTAAAATTTGGCCAAACTGCGCAAAGTAGGCAGCCAGATGCTCCCCGAGGACCTGAGGAGGAACCTCATATACTGCTACCTTGGTCCTTCTTTTGCCATCATACTCCGCTCTAAAAATATGGTCTTTTGTTACAATTTCTTGCATTGCCAATTTTAGGCCATCTTCTGGCGAGGGTAGCAGTATGTCCCACATGTAGAAGATAGCACCTTTAACTATTCTTAAGGGCTTATACCCCTTGGACTGCAGTGTTTTCAACACTGTGTCTTTCGTGCTGCGACAAATCTTGCGCGTACGCTTGTCCACCACGAAGACTGACACTATTCTTTTACCAATCTTCTTTAATTCTTGGGGATCCTCCAAGAGCCCACCTTCTACGACAAGGTGTGCGTAGCTCTTAGCTCTCTCCAAGAACTCCGCCAGATTGATCGTGCATTTTGGAGGGGACTTCCAGCCACAGGGCGATTCCCCGGCCTCAGCATCCTTCGTCGTCTTGTCTTTCTCTTCAACATTTTTCTGGCCATTCTCGGCCATTGCTGCATTATCTTTGTCTTTATCCTTCTCTTTGTCCTTTTCTCCTCCCGGAAGAGGGGGAATGCCTCATCGGTTTTTTCCGGTGGGCCCTTCCAAGGGGGGTCAAACTCCAACTTTTTCTTTATTGACCGACTAGTGTCGGCCATTTTTAAGTTTTAACACTCCACTCACTTTTTTTTTTTGTTTTTCCACCAATCAAATTTTAAATGGAGGGGTGGGAAAAGGCGGGAGTAAAAATGGGGAAAAAAAATTAATAAAGAAAATAAATAAAAAACACAACTAAACAAACAACAAAGAAAGACAAGAAAACGGTTTTAAAATAACAACAACAAACCCCGAAGGATTTTAAAATAAATACAAATTAAATTTTAGCCAGTAACGGCAAAAACACTAGCTTTTAGCGGCCAATATAACACTAAGAAATTGCCTTAAAACGGCAAAAAGATAAGCCTCTAGAGAGGTTTACCAAAATAAACAAACGTAAACGATGAATAAACTTTACAAGTTACAATAAAAAGAAATAAAACAAACAGAAAAAAGGAGCTGCCTAAAAAGGCTACTCTCGTTAAAAATAGGAGGAGGGGCTAAAAATAAACTTTGCTGTGATTAAATAAAGTTAACAAAAACCGAATTAAATTTGTACAACGAATAAACTTTACAAAAATGAAACAAACAATACAAGGAAAATAAATACGAAAGTCAAACAAAAAGCGAAGAGTCGCCTAAGGCAACCTCCGTAAATGAAATATGGGGAGGGGTTCAAAAGAAAAGTGGAAAAAAAATTAATAAAACGGTTTTTTTGGTCAAAAATTCAAATGAAAATTACTATTAAAGGAAAAGTTTTTAAACAACAATAAATATGGCACTTAAGTCCAAACGGATACTGAAAAAAAAGAAACAAACAAAAATAAATTCAAGACGGCCGACCTAAACAAAAACAAATATGGCCGCCAAAAAAAAATACGAAACTAAAATGCAAAAGGCTAGAAAATAAAATTAAAAAACAAAGCAAGAAAACGAAAAGATAAATAAAAATAAACTTAGCTAAACCAAAGAGGGGTCTTTTCTTGTAAAATAAATGTAATCCAAATGTGTTATTAATTCACAAACAAAAAGTCCGACGCTCGCCAAAGCAAGTCAGAAAATGACAAAACAAGTCAAAAGGTGCAAACGGCGAAGTCGTAAATAGCAAAAGTGACCCGAAACAGAAGTAGGCTCTTTTTATGTGTTTTTTGGTCTCGTAATTTCCCACTCTCCGAGAGCCTCACTTTCACCAATGACGCATGCGCCGTGTCATTCGAAAAACTGCCTCGCATGAGCTCGCCTCGCGGTTCCATTACGTCTACGAACGCACGTGCAAACAAACCGCCTTCTTTTGCTTCGGCGAGGTAAGTCTCCACCACACACCCTTTTACAAATGTAAACGCTACTTCTAACCAAGTAGTTTCTTTTCCAGCACTT
>JBBBDQ010025963.1:0-30263 GCA_037127315.1 Ascarosepion bandense | reverse complement strand
CAGGCCAGAGGTGTTTCTTTGCTGGTCAAGCGTACCCTGGACGCGAAGGTTGACCTTGTCCATGTCGGTGCCGAGGGCCGGCTGATCGTGGCCGATATTGCAGTGAAAAGCAAATTGTTCCGGCTGATTGTGGTTTATGCGCCCAATAAGCAAGGTGAGCGTGTCTCTTTCTTTCGGCTGTTGGAGCCCTTTATGGTGCATTCAACACGGCTAATCTTAGTTGGGGACTGGAATGCCATCCTAACCCCCAAATGGGATAGAGGGAGGGGCGCTAGTGGGAGGAATGATGATCGTAGCCTGGTTGATCTGATCGACGAATTTGGTCTCGTCGATAGATACCGGGTCGATCATCCGGATGGGAAGTATGTGGACGTGGGCGCTTAATTGGCCTTCTACCCGGGTATCTGCGTACCTGGATAGGATGTTAGTGAGAGTGGCCGACATAGACTTCTTAGAATGTCCAACGTTCCACTGGCAGGCTACACGGACCACAAACTCGTTTGTGCCCGTGTGGTGTTAGACTTTTAGGCCTAGGTTGGCTGGTTATTGGAAGTTCAATCAGGTCCTTACTGGACAGGCGGGACTTTCGTGACCAGCTGACAAAACTAGTTCAGCGGGCGTTAATTGGGCGAGTCATTGGGAATAAGTGGTGGGTTAACCTTAAGGACTCCATTAGGTCTTTTGCCACCAAATATAGCCAGCGGCTCAAACTAGATAAGGCTGCGGAGGCAAAGACACTTAGTGCTAATTTCGCCCGGGCGGAGGCTGGTGGGGATCCCCTCGAGATAGCCTTAGCCAGGAGGCCCTGAGGCGCACGACTAGCGAGCGCTATATGGGTCAGGTAATTAGAGCTAAGTTAAGCAAGATGTCTTCCGAAGCTGTGAACATGGGCGCAGAACTGCGCAAGGAAGAAATTCGTCGGGCCGGCGATCGGTACATTCGAGAGGTGCGCGACCCGGAGGGACATCTCCTTAGGTCCACCGACGACATGTGCGAGGCGTTCCGGCAGCATTTCGAACACCGGTTTACCAAGGAGCCTGGTCTCCGTGACGAGGAGTTTCGCAGCTATTTGGCTGACTTTCCCCGGCTTTTGCCGGCTGAAGCGGCTAGCTGCGAAGGGGAGATTACGGAGGACGAAGTCTACGCGGCTTTGAAGAAGACCGGCAGTGGCAAGTCGCCAGGTTTGGATGGTTTGCCCTATGAATTGTACTTGAGGATGTCGCACCTTTTTGTCCCGCTCTTGACTGTCGTGTTCAACCACTGGTTTCGGCAGGGGTCCATCCCCGGTCGGATCACCAGGGGCGTGATCACGCTGTTGGGAAAAGGCAAGAAGGTTGGGCGGGGATTAGATGATTACAGGCCCATAACTCTGCTAAACACAGAGTTAAAGATTTTGGCCAAGATCCTGACGAATCGCTTGCAGCTAGTTGCCGAGTCTCTGTTGGAACCGGATCAGACTTGTTCTGTGAAGGGACGAACAATTCAGAGCAACCTGCACTTGATCCGCACGATCGTAGAGGGTGTAGAAGACGACGAAGAGGCCGCGCTGATCAATTTGGATCAGTCCAAGGCATTTGATAGGATTGACCATGGCTACCTGGCTGCTGTCCTGCAGGCCGCCGGATTCAAACCCGACTTCAGCCGCTGGATTAGCCTCTGTATCGCTCCCCCAAGGCTGTGGTACAGGTGAACGGGAAGCTGTCGAGCGCTTTCGCGCTGTCTAGGTCGGTCCGACAGGGTTGTCCACTGTCGCCTCTCCTTTACGTCCTGGCGTTGGAGCCTCTCCTTCGCCGGCTAAGGGACGAGACGTGCAGTCCGGTCCTGCGTGGAATTGCTGTCCCTGGAGGAGCTCGAGCCAGGGTTTCCGCGTACGCCGATGACGTAACGACCTTTGTGTCCTCCCGCAGGGACATAAGGGCGGTACAGAAGGCGCTTGAACGGTACGAACAGGTAACAGGGGCCTAGAATTAACCGCGACAAGTCGTCCGGCTTGCGGTTAGGTGCCTGGGAAGGGTGTTTCCCTCCCGGGGCCCTTCGACTGGACGGACGGGCCGGTCAAGCTCCTCGGAGTTTGGTTCGGTCCGGACTTACAGTTGGAGAAAAACTGGTCAGAAGTACAGGCAAAGGTCGGCGCGTCGGTCGAGATTTGGCGTCGACGGAGTCTCTCCGTGAAGGGTCTGGCGGAGGTGTGTAATACATACCTCTTTCTCAGAATCCTTTACCGGCTGTCTGTACTTCCCCTTTGTGACGATCATGAGAAGGCGCTCGAGCGTTTGCTATTCTCCTGTCTTTGGAGAGGACGCAAACACATGGTCGACAAAGGAGTCTGTTGCCTCCGTCCGTGTCAAGGGGGTCTGGGGATGCCACACTTGAGGAGCCACGTGCTCGCTTCGAGGTTGGCATTCCTCAGGCGCGCGTTGGAGGAAGATCGGTTGCTTGCGGGGGTAGTGAGGGACATGTTCCCTAGCCTCACTGTCACTCCCCCGCTCCTAAGGACTAGCAATAGGCCTTGGGGGCGGCCGAAATTCCTGCTCGAATGTCTGACGGCCCTTCGGGCCATTCCATGGTCCAGTGACCTTTCACGGCCTAGGAGAATCTTCTATCGGGGATTAGTGGAGGGCGCCGTGAAGGATGAACTGTGGAGTAAGCTCGGCATGTCGAGAGAGGAGTATCGCTCTCATTGGTCTTGGGCGCCAGGTGCGGATTGGCTCAACAACTCTGAGTTTTCTCTGACCTGGCGATTGGCTCGGAATGGTTTGTCTCTCAATGACAAGCGTTTCGCAATGGGCCTGGCGGATTTGCCAGATTGTGAACGTTGCGTCCTTGGAATTAAGGAGACGTCTGCGCACGCCTTCTTCCATTGTTCGCGCGTTCGCCCGTTGTGGGCGCGTGTCGGCGAGTTGACTGCTCGTATCGCGCCGCGGGAGCTTGTGCTCATTGATCGCGCATACGCTGTGGACAATGTGTCGCCCCCGTACTCTGGAGTGAAGCGGATGGTGTTTCTGTCGCTACTGGCCACGGCTAGATGGTGATTTGGATGACGCGTCTGGAGGAAGTCTTGCGGGGAGGTCGTCTTTCGGATCAGGATCTAATCCGATATTTTGAGCACCAGCTCAAAATGAAGATTAGAACTGAACGGAAACGGCTGCACCCGACAGAGTTCAGCGAAAGGTGGGTATATGCGGCGAGCCTGGTTCGCGTGACCGGGGCTAGCCTTGATTTTCTCTTTTAGATCTGCTAGTTGCATCGGGGTGGATTCCTTTGGAACCCCTCCCGTGGTTAAGGTAAGAAGTCTTTTTTTGTGCCTAGTTAATGTGAGTGAATGTGTTTGTCCTGGCCTGTTCCCGGCTCCATTGCTTTTGTTATGATCCAGTTCGAGATTCCCATTGTCCAAGTATTATTTTGTCCCGGTTTCACTCTCGGCTGGGTCAGCCTTATACATTCTCCAGTCCAATTTATTTTTGCCCCCTGTTTCTCCATTCCCCTTAGAAAGAGAGCTGCTTGATTTTGTCCCTTTTTTAAGGCAGAATACAGTGGCCTCTTTAATTATGTGGGTGTGTTTGGGTCTTACTAACATTGTGTATATATATTCATTTGAAATTGTTTTTTGTTTTGGGGTTTTTTGTTTCTTCATTCCCCCTTCCCATCATGTCATTTCATGAATAAAGTTTTAAATTTATTTTTGTACACTATTGTAAATATTGTAAATAAACAAATTTTTATGTACATTTGGGGCGTTTTTAGGGCCCTGGTATGTTACTGCGGTATTTTGGTGTATGATAAGTATGAGTGTTGATGGACAAATTTTTATGGTGAATGAGAAAATTGTAACGTATGTATGGGTCGTGAATCTGATTAGCTAGGTATAAGATAGTTACGGAAGACCAACCCAAGTTTTTGTTCCCCCTCCCATTTGTTGGCCTTGTGCCAGAATTTTGTACTTTTGGCAAAATAAATAAGTACTAGTCATTTCCTCCCAATCTTGTGTTGTGTGGTAAATGGCAGAGGATCAAAGTGTAGTATCTGTTCCTGAGTGATACTTACTATTGCTTTGTTTCCTGGACAATTGTGTTCCAGCCTAAGTTTATTGCTCAGGCCCGCGCAAAAGTAGCGGTAAAACGCGAAACGCCGGAAGACAAGCGTCCGTGGTTCGGCCTCTTGGGAGGCATGGCCTCGGAAGGGCCTGGGGAAGTAGTTCCGTTCCTCCCACCACGGCCTCGGTGGGAGGAAAGGAGGGTGACGGCAGCTACCGCCACGGGAGTCACCCTCCGTAGCGTCCGTAGCAGCAGCAGCATCCCCCAAACCATCGACCTCGGGGTGGACAGGGGGAAAGATCGTCATGAAAAACGAAGAGTTCTACGAGGAAATGAAAGGAAAATATGCGCAGTATATTAAGGGAACTGAGCTGGTCTCAGTTCCGGAACAACTAGCGCAAATTGAAGTGCGTATTATTACGCTTATAACAAAAGACATAAAAACTCACAAGTTGGTGGGAGTAACCAGAGAAGTTTTTGAGGAGGCGTTATCAGCTCTGGAAACTAAATGCTAGGGCCGTGGCGAGGAAGAGCAATGCCATGTGGGACGTCCTGCTGGCTTCAGCGGACGAAGCCAAAAGACTAATTGGGGTAGTTCTGGAGACAAAAACGCTCCAACTCCACACTGAGTATATGGGGACCAAAAAAATCAAGGTTACCCTGCATGGCGTCCCCATGGACATTGCGGAAGACCACATAGGTGCCTTTTTCGCCCATTATGGAAAGGTGGCCTGTGTTTCCTCGCTGCGGTCCAGAGCAGGTATCTTAACAGGCGACATGACCCTGCAGGTGACTATAACGAAGGAAAACATTCCCAAAATTCCTAACATCCTCACCTGCAGGGGTCGCGTAATATTCATAATTGTTGAAGGAAGAAAACCGTGCTGTTGGGTCTGCGGGGCGGCGGAACATGTAGCAAAAACCTGCCCCACCAAGAATCCTGCCCCAAAGGCCCAACCAGCCAAGCAGCCACAGCAGGAGCAAGGCAAACCAAAGACGGCAACACCAAAGACGGCATCACCAGCACCGGCTCCAGCTGCCAACAAGGACGGCGAGTGGCAGGTGGTAGGCAGGAAGAAGAATAAGACACCATCCCCGGCGAAGGTGCCGCCACCTGCCAAAACGCCGGCTAAGATGAAGGAGACCCCGGTGAAGGATACCCCCGGTGAAGAGGTCTCCAGTCCAACCGGAAAGGGGTTCCCAAAAGGAAAAGAGCCCCCTCGCCTAGTATAGAGATGGAGGTGGAAAGGGCAGCGTCTCTCAAACGTGGGAGAGACGAGGAAGCGGAGGAAGAACGCGACAGCCCGAAGTCGAGGCGGAGAAGCAGGAGCAGAGAGAGAAGAGTACACAAAGTGAAATGCTCGTCACTACCGGTGTCCCCCGTGAGAAAGACTTATGCGGACAAGGCAAGAAGCCTTCCCGCTTCCCCGCTTAAGGCTTCCCAGTCCCCAGTTTTTAAACTGACCCCCTTGGCAAAAGCTAGTGCCATAACTCCTACTCCCTCCCCTTCTCCTACTCCCACTCCCTCTCGGGCTAAGAAAAAAATGCCCTCCCGCGTGGGGATGCCCTGATGAAGGTTCCAGAAAATATTTCGGAGGAGTGGTCTTCCCAGCGACGAAGGCTACTGAAGCCTCTTTTAAAATTGACCTCTGTGAAGGGTCTCTCTACGGAAGACCCGAGGAACTTTGCCCAGGCCCCAGGTGTCATCACCCTGGTTAGGAATACCGGGGGGAACCTGAGGGTCTGGGACCACATCGCAGAGGTCCAGAAGCATTATACCAATTTAAATATGGTCAAAGAACATTCACCAGAGCTAAGAAAAATGGCTAAAAATTGTTCGGGGAGGTTCCCCATTTTACTCCACCCCTGCTTATATAGGGTGGTAAAATTAATTTATCCAACGGACGTCGGCGGTATTGTCCTAGACGGACGAATTTCGTCCGATATAGGTACAGGGTCCCTAGGACAGTCCGTCGGGGTCCCAGCCACCAGAGATTTTTTCCCCGTATGTGATTAGAGCCGTTGTTGCATGTTTTTCTTGTTCTCTTTTTCAGGTTCCTAAGAAATGTCTATCAAGATAGCCAGTTTGAATGCGTATGGCCTGAGGGATCGGGGCAAGGCGGCTCGCCTGCTTCGTGACCTCTTGTCGTACGGCGTGGATGTGGCCGCGATCCAAGAGACTCACTTTGTTTGCGAAGTCGACTCGTGTGTGCTGGATGACGACTTTGTCGTTTATTCAGCATATGGGAGCCGGCGGGCCAGAGGTGTTTCTTTGCTGGTTAAGCGTACCCTGGACGCGAGGGTTGACCTTGTCCATGTCGGTGCCGAGGGCCGGCTGATCGTGGCCGATATTGCAGTGAAAAGCAAGTCGTTCCGGCTGATTGCGGTTTATGCGCCCAATGTTCAAGGTGAGCGTGTCTCTTTCTTTCGGCTGTTGGAGCCCTTCATGGTGCATTCAACACGGCTAATCTTAGTTGGGGACTGGAATGCCATCCTAACCCCCAAATGGGATAGAGGGAGGGGCGCTAGCGGGTGGAGTGGTGATCGTAGCCTGGTCAATCTTGTCGGCGATTTTGGTCTCGTCGATAGATACCGGGTCGATCATCCGGAAGGGAGCATGTGGACGTGGACGCGTAGTTGGCCCTCTACCCGGGTATCAGCGTACCTGGATAGGGTGTTAGTGAGAGAAGCCGACATAGACTTCTTAGAATGTCCAACGTTCCACTGGTTAGGCTACACGGATCACAAACTCGTTTGTGCCCGTGTGGTGTTAGATTTTAGGCCTAGGTTGGCTGGTTATTGGAAGTTCAACCAGTCCTTACTGGACAGGCGGGACTTTCGTGACCAGCTGACAAAACTAGTTCAGCGGGCGTTAATTGGGCGAGTCATTGGGAGTAAGTGGTGGGTTAGTCTTAAGGACTCCATTAGGTCTTTCGCCACCAAATATAGCCAGCGGCTCAACCTAGATAAGGCTGCGGAGGCAAAGACACTTAGAGCTAATTTCGCCCGGGCGGAGGCTGGTGGGGATTCCCTAGAAATAGCCTTAGCCAGGGAGGCCCTGGAGCGTTCGACTAGCGGGCGCTACATGGGCCAGGTAATTAGGGCTAAGTTAAGCAAGATGTCTTCCGAAGCTGTGAAAATGGGCGCGGAACTGCGCAAGGAAGAAATTCGCCGAGCCGGCGACCGGTACATTCGAGAGGTACGCGACCCGGAGGGACATCTCCTTAGGTCGACCGACGACATGTGCGAGGCGTTCCGGCAGCATTTCGAACACCGATTTACCAAGGAGCCTGGTCTCCGTGACGAGGACTTTCGCAGCTATTTGGCTGACTTTCCCCGGCTTTTGCCGGCTGAAGCGGCTAGTTGCGAAGGGGAGATTACGGAGGACGAAATCTACGTGGCTTTGAAGAAGGTCGGCAGTGGCAAGTCGCCAGGTTTGGATGGTTTGCCCTACGAATTGTACTTGAGGATGTCGCACCTTTTTGTCCCGCTCTTGGCAGTCGTGTTCAACCACTGGTTTCGGCAGGGGTCCATCCCCGGTCGGATCACCAGGGGCGTGATCACGCTGTTGAGAAAAGGCAAGAAGGTTGGGAGGGAACTAGACGATTACAGGCCCATAACTCTGCTAAACACAGAGTTAAAGATTTTGGCCAAGATCCTGACGAATCGCTTGCAGCTAGTTGCCGAGTCTCTGTTGGAACCGGATCAGACTTGTTCTGTGAAGGGGAGAACAACAGAGCAACCTGCACTTGATTCGCACGATCATAGAGGGTGTAGAAGACGACGATGAGGCCGCGCTGATCAATTTAGATCAGTCCAAGGCATTTGATAGGATTGACCATGGCTACCTGGCTGCTGTCCTGCAGGCCGCCGGATTCAAACCCGACTTCAGCCGCTGGATTAGCCTTCTGTATCGCTCCCCCGGGCTGTGGTACAGGTGAACGGAAGTTGTCAAGGGCGCTTTCGCGCTGTCTAGGTCGGTCCGACAGGGTTGTCCACTGTCTTCTCTCCTTTATGTCTTGGCGTTGGAGCCCCCTCCTTCGCCGGCTAAGGGACGAGACGGGCAGTCCGGTCCTGCGTGGAATTGAAGTCCCTGGCGGAGCTCGAGCCAGGGTTTCTGCGTACGCCGATGACGTAACGACCTTTGTGTCCTCCCGCAGGGACATAGAGGCGGTACACCAGGCGCTTGTACGGTACGAGAAGGTGACAGGGGCCAGAATTAACTGCGACAAGTCATCCGGCTTGCGGTTAGGTGCCTGGAAGGGAGTTTCCCTCCCGGGGCCCTTCAGCTGGACGGACGGGCCGGTCAAGCTCCTCGGAGTTTGGTTCGGTCCGGACTTACAGCTGGAGAAAAACTGGTCAGAAGTACTGGCAAAGGTCGGCGCGTCGGTCAAGATTTGGCGTCGACGGGGTCTCTCCGTGAAGGGCTTGGCGGAGGTGTGTAACACATACCTCTTTCCCATGATCCTTTACCGGCTGTCAGTACTTCCCTTTGTGACGATCATGAGAAGGCGCTCGAGCGTTTGCTATTCTCCTGTCTTTGGAGAGGACGCAAACACATGGTCGACAAAGGAGTCTGTTGCCTCCGTCCGTGTCAAGGGGTCTGGGGATGCCACACTTGAGGAGCCACGTGCTCGCTTCAAGGTTGGCATTCCTCAGGCGCGCGTTAGAGGAAGATCGGTTGCTTGCGGGGGTAGTGAGGGACATGTTCCCTTGCCTTACCATCACGCCCCCGACCCTATGGCTGACCGTCAGGCCTTGGGTGCGACCGAAATTCCTCCTCGAATGTCTGGCGGCTTTACAGGCCATTCCACGGTCCAGTGACCTTTCACAGCCTAGGAAAATCTTCTATCGGGGATTAGTGGAGGGTGCCGTGAAGGATAAGCTGTGGAGTAAGCTCGGCATGTCGAGAGTGGAGTACCGCTCTCATTGGTCTTGGGCGCCAGGTGCAGATTGGCTCAGCAACTCTGAGTTTTCTCTGACCTGGCGATTGGCTCGGAATGGTTTGTCTCTCAATGACAAGCGTTTCGCAATGGGCCTGGCGGATTTGCCAGATTGTGAACGTTGCAACCTTGGAATTAAGGAGACGTCTGCGCACGCCTTCTTCCATTGTTCGCGCGTTCGCCCGTTGTGGGCGCGTGTCGGCGAGTTGACTGCTCGTATCGCGCCGCGGGAGCTCGTGCTCATTGATCGCGCATACGCTGTGGACAATGTGTTGCCCCCGTACTCTGGAGTGAAGCGGATGGTGTTTCTGACGCTGCTGGCTTCGGCTAGAATGGTGATATGGACGACGCGACTGGAGGAAGTCTTGCGGGGCGGTCGTCTTTCGGATCAGGATCTAATCCGATATTTTGAGCACCAGCTCAAAATGAAGATTAGAACTGAACGGAAACGGCTGCACCCGACAGACTTTTGCGAAAGGTGGATACATGCAGCGAGCCTGGTTCGTGTGACCGGGGCTAGCCTTGATTTTCTTTTTAGATCTGCTAATCACATCGGGGGGGATTCCTTTGGAACCCTTCCCGTGGTTAAGGTAGATATTCTTTTGTGTACCTAGTTAATGTGAGTGTATGGGTTGTCCTAGCCTGTTCCCGGCTCCAATACTTTTGTTATGATCCAGTTCGAGATCCCCTTTGTCCATCGTTATTTTGTCCTGTTTCATTCTCGGCTGGGTCAGCCTTATACATTCTCCAGTCCAATTTATTTTTGTTCTCTGCTACTCCATTCCCCTTAGAAAGAGTGCTTCTTGATTTTGTCTTCTAAGACAGAATACAGCGGCCTCTTTAATTATGTGGGTGTGTTTGGGTCTTACTAACACCTTGTATATGATGTTCATTTGAAATTGTTTTTAGTTTGGGGATTTTTGTTTCTTCATTCCCCCTTCCCATCATGTCATTTCATGCACCAATTTTTAAATCTATTTTTGTATTATATTTGTCACAAATTTTTATGTACATTTGGGGCGTTTTGTAGGTCCCTGGTATGGTTTTTGTGGTATTTTGGTGTACGATATGTATGAGTGTTGATGGACAAATTCTTATGGTGATTGAGAAAATTGTAACGTATGTATGGGTCGTGAATCTGATTAGCTAGGTATAAGATAGAGTACTGAAGACCACCCCAAGTTTTGTTCCCCCTCCCATTTTTCGGCCTTGTGCCATAATCTTTGTAATAAAAGATAAATAAAACTAGTCATTTCCTCCCAATCTTGTGTTGTGTGGTAAATGGCAGAGGATCAAAGTGTAGTATCTGTTCCTGAGTGATACTTACTATTGCTTTGTTTCCTGGACAATTGTGTTCCAGCCTAAGTTTATTGCTCAGGCCCGCGCAAAAGTAGCGGTAAAACGCGAAACGCCGGAAGACAAGCGTCCGTGGTTCGGCCTCTTGGGAGGCATGGCCTCGGAAGGGCCTGGGGAAGTAGTTCCTCCCACCATGGCGTCGGTGGGAGGAAAGGAGGGTGACTGGCAGCTACCGCCACGGGAGTCACCCTCCGTAGCGTCCGTAGCAGCAGCAGCATCCCCCAAACCATCGACCTCGGGGTGGACAGGGGGAAAGATCGTCATGAAAAACGAAGAATTCTACGAGGAAATGAAAGGAAAATATGCGCAGTATATTAAGGGAACTGAGCTAGTCTCAGTTCCGGAACAACTAGCGCAAATTGAAGTGCGTATTATTACGCTTATAACAAAAGACTTAAAAACTCACAAGTTGGTGGGAGTAACCAGAGAAGTTTTTGAGGAGGCGTTATCAGCTCTGAAACTAAATGCTAGGGCCGTGGCGAGGAAGAGCAATGCCATGTGGGACGTCCTGCTGGCTTCAGCGGACGAAGCCAAAAGACTAATTGGGGTAGTTCTGGAGACAAAAACGCTCCAACTCCACACTGAGTATATGGGGACCAAAAAAATCAAGGTTACCCTGCATGGCGTCCCCATGGACATTGCGGAGGACCACATAGGTGCCTTTTTCGCCCATTATGGAAAGGTGGCCTGTGTTTCCTCGCTGCGGTCCAAAGCAGGTATCTTAACAGGCGACATGACCCTGCAGGTGACTATAACGAAGGAAAACATTCCCAAAATTCCTAACATCCTCACCTGCAGGGGTCGCGTAATATTCATAATTGTTGAAGGAAGAAGACCGTGCTGTTGGGTCTGCGGGGCGGCGGAACATGTGGCAAAAACCTGCCCCACCAAGAATCCTGCCCCAAAGGCCCAACCAGCCAAGCAGCCACAGCAGGAGCAAGGCAAACCAAAGACGGCAACACCAAAGACGGCATCACCAGCACCGGCTCCAGCTGCCAACAAGGACGGCGAGTGGCAGGTGGTAGGCAGGAAGAAGAATAAGACACCATCCCCGGCGAAGGTGCCGCCACCTGCCAAAACGCCGGCTAAGATGAAGGAGACCCCGGTGAAGGATACCCCGGTGAAGAGGTCTCCAGTCCAACCGGAAAGGGGTTCCCAAAAGGAAAAGAGCCCCTCGCCTAGTATAGAGATGGAGGTGGAAAGGGCAGCGTCTCTCAAACGTGGGAGAGACGAGGAAGCGGAGGAAGAACGCGACAGCCCGAAGTCGAGGCGGAGAAGCAGGAGCAGAGAGAGAAGAGTACACAAAGTGAAATGCTCGTCACTACCCGGTGTGTCCCCATGAGAAAGACTTAATAGGATGACAAAAGCCTTCCACTTCCCCGCTAAAAGAGCTTCCAGTCCCAGTTTTTTAAACTGACCCCTTGGCAAAAAGCTAGTGCCTGCTCCTACTCCTCCACATTCTCTTTCACTCACTCCCTCCTCAGGCCAAGAAAAAAAATGCCCTCCCATTGAGAGTGCCCTGATGAAGGTTCCAGAAAATATTTCGGAGGGTGGTCTTCCCAGCGACAGCTACTGAAGCCTCTTTTAAAATTGACCTCTGTGAAGGGTCTCTCTACACGGAAGACCCGAGGAACTGCCATTTGGGTGTCATCACCCTGGTTAGGAATACCGGGGGGGGAACCTGAGGTCTGGGACCACATCGCAGAGAAGATCAAAGCCGTCTCCCTGTTCAAATATGGTCCAGAGAACAGTACTGAAATAGAAAAATGGTAAAAATTGTTCAGGGAGGTTCCCCATTTTATCCCACCCCCTGTAAACATATAGGGTGGTAAAATTAATTTGTCCAGCGGACGTCGGCGGTATTGTCCTAGACGGACGGTCCAAATCCGATATAGGTACAGGGTCCCTAGGACAGTCCGTCGGGGTCCCAGCCACAGGAATTTTCCATATCATGATTAGAGCCGTTGTTGCATGTTTTTCTTGTTCTCTTTTTCAGAGCCCTAAGAAATGTCTATCAAGATAGCCAAGTTTGAATGCGTATGGCCTGAGGATCCGAAGGTAGGCGAAACAGCCTGCTTCGTGACCTCTTCGTACGGCGTGGATGTGGCCGCGATCCAAGAGACTCTACCGCTGTTTGCCGTCGACTCACGTGTACTGTCTAGCAACTTTGTCGTTTATTCAGCATATGGGAACCGGCAGGCCAAGTGTTTTCCTTTGCTGGTTAAACGTACCCTGGACGCGAGGTTGACCGCATCCATGTCGGTGCCGAGGGCCGGCTGATCGTGGCCGATATTGCAGTGAAAAGCAAGTCGTTCCGGCTGATTGCGGTTTTATGCGCCCAATGTTCAAGGTACAGGCGTGTCTCTTTCTTTCGGCTGTTGGAGCCCTTCATGGTGCATTCAACACGGCTAATCTTAGTTGGGGACACAGAATGCCATCCTAACCCCCAAATGGGATAGAGGGAGGGGCGCTAGCGGGGTAGGTGGTGATCGTAGCCTGGTCAATCTTGTCGGCGATTTTGGTCTCGTCGATAGATACCGAGTCGAAGTCGGCTCGGAAGAAACATGTGGACGTGGACGCGTAGTTGACCTCTACCCGGGTATCAGCGTACCTGGATAGGGTGTTAGTGGGAAACAGAAGCATAGACTTCTTAGAATGTCCAACGTTCCACTGGTTGAGCTACACGGATCACAAACTCGTTTGTGCCGTGTGTGTTGGAGGTACGAGCCTAGGTTGGCTGGTTGTTGTTCAACAGTCCTTACTGGACAGGCAGGACTTTCGTGACCAGCTGACAAAACTAGTTCAGCAGGCGTTAATTGGGCGAGTCATTGGGAGTAGAGTGGTGGTTGGTCTTAAGGACTCCATTAGGTCTTTCCTTACCGACCGCAGCCAGCAGCTCGACCTAGAATGGGCTGCGGAGGCAAAGACACTTAGAGCTAATTTCGCCCGGGCAGGCTGGTGGGGATTCTAGAAATAGCCTTGGCCAGGGGAGCCCTGGAGCGTTCGACTAGCAGGCGCTACATGGGCCAGGTAATCAAGACTAAGTTAAGCAAAGATGTCTTCCGAAGCTGTGAAAATGGGCGCGGAACTGCGCAAGGAAAAGAAATTCGCCGAGCCGGCGACCGGTACATTCGAGAGATGCGACTTGAAGGACATCTCGGCAGGTCGACCGACGACGCCATGCGAGGCGTTCAACGACTTCATTTCGAACACCGGTTACCAGAGCCTGGTCTCCGTGACGAGGACTTTCGCAGCCCTATTTGGCTGACTTTCCCGGCTTTTGCCGGCTGAAGCAACTAGCTGCTGAAGGGGAGATTACGGAGGACGAAATCTACGTGGCTTTGAAGAAGGTCGGCGGTGGCAGGGTCGCCAGGTTTGGATGGTTTGCCCTATGAATTGTACTTGAGATGTCCGCACCTTTTTGTCCCGCTCTTGGCAGTCGTGTTCAACCACTGGTTTCGGCAGGGGTCCATCCCCGGTCGGATCACCAGGGGCGTGATCACGCTGTTGAGAAAAGGCAAGAAGGTTGGGAGAGAGAACTAGACGATTACAGGCCCATAACTCTGCTAAACACAGAGTTAAAGATTTTGGCCAAGATCCTGACGAATCGCTTGCAGCTAGTTGCCCGAGTCTCTGTTGGAACCGGATCAGACTTGTTCTGTGAAGGGAGAACAATTCAGAGCAACCTGCACTTGATTTCCGCACGATCATAGAAGGTGTAGAAGACGACGATGAGGCCGCGCTGATCAATTTAGATCAGTCCAAGGCATTTGATGGGATTGACCATGGCTACCTGGCTGCTGTCCTGCGGGCCGCCGGATTCAAACCCAACTTCAGCCGCTGGATTAGCCTTCTCCATCGCTCCCCCCGGGCTGTGGTACGGGTGAACGGGAAGCTGTCGGGCGCTCTTTTCAGCATCTGCGATCGGTCCGTGGGGTTGTCCACTGTCTTCTCTCCTTTATGTCTTGGCGTTGGAGCCCCTCCTTCGCCGGCTAAGGGACGAGACGGGCGGTCCGGTCCTGCGTGGAATTGAAGTCCCCTGGCGGAGCTCGGGCGGTTTCTGCGTACGCCGATGACGTAACGACGCTGTGTCCTCCCGCAGGGACATAGAGGCGGTACACCGGGCGCTTGCAGTACGAGAAGGTGACGGGGGCAGAATTAACTGCGACAAGTCATCCGGCTTGCGGTTAGGTGCCTGGAAGGAGTTTCCCTCCCGGGGCCCTTCAGCTGGACGGACGGGCCGGTCAAGCTCCTCGGAGTTTGGTTCGGTCCGGACTTGCAAGCTGGAAAAACTGATCAAGTACTGGCAAAGGTCGGCGCGTCGGTCAAGATTTGGCGTCGACGGGGTCTCTCCGTGGAGAAGGGGCTTGGCGGAGGTGTGTAGCACATACCTCTTTCCCGCGATCCTTTACCGGCTGTCAATGCTTCCCCTTTGTGACGATCATGAGAAGGCGCTCGAGCGTTTGCTATTCTCCTGTCTTTGGAGAGGACGCAAACACATGGTCGACAAAGGAGTCCTGTTGCCTCCGTCCGTGTCAAGGGGTCTCGGGGATGCCACACTTGAGAGGCCACGTGCTCGCTAGGGATTGGCATTCTCGGGCACGCGATTAGAGAAAGTCGGTTGCTTGCGGGGGGTAGTAGGGGACATGTTCCCTTGCCTTACCATCCGCCCCGACCCTATGGCTGACCAATCAGGCCTTGGGTGCGACCGAAATTCCTCCCTCGAATGTCTGGCGGCTTTACAGGCCATTCCACGGTCCAGTGACCTTTCACAGCCTGAGAAAATCTTCTATCGGGGATTAGTGGAGGGTGCCGTGAAGGATAAGCTGTGGAGTAAGCTCGGCATGTCGAGAGTGGGTACCGCTCTCATTGGTCTTGGGCGCCAGGTGCAGATTGGCTCAGCAACTCTGGAGTTTTTCTCTGACCTGGCGATTGGCTCGGAATGGTTTATCCTCTCAATGACAAGCGTTTCGCAATGGGCCTGGCGGATTTGCCAGATTGTGAACGTTGCAACCTTGGAATCAAGGAGACGTCTGCGCACGCCTTCTTCCATTGTTCGCGCGTTCGCCCGTTGTGGGCGCGTGTCGGCGAGTTGACTGCTCGTATCGCGCCGCAGGAAGCGTGCTCATTGATCGCGCATACGCTGTGGACAATGTGTTGCCCCGTACTCTGGAGTGAAGCGGATGGTGTTTCTGACGCTGCTGGCTTCGGCTAGAATGGTGATATGGACGACGCGACTGGAGGAAGTCTTGCGGGGCGGTCGTCTTTCGGATCAGGATCTAATCCGATATTTTGAGCACCAGCTCAAAATGGGAGTAGAACTGAACGGAAACGGCTGCACCCGACAGACTTTTGCGAAAGGTGGATACATGCAGCGAGCCTGGTTCATGTGACCGGGGCTAGCCTTGATTTTCTTTTTTAGATCTGCTAATCACATCGGGGGATTCCTTTGGAACCCTTCCGTGGTTAAGGTAGATATTCTTTTGTGTACCTAGTTAATGTGAGTGTATGGGTTGTCCTAGCCTGTTCCCGGCTCCAATACTTTTGTTATGATCAGTTCGAGATCCCCTTTGTCCATCGTTATTTTGTCCCGTTTTCATTCTCGGCTGGGTCAGCCTTATACATTCTCCAGTCCAATTTATTTTTCTCTGCTACTCCATTCCCCTTAGAAAGAGTGCTTCTTGATTTTGTCTTCTAAGACTGAATAGCAGCCTCTTTAATTATGTGGGTGTGTTTGGGTCTTACTAACACCTTGTATATGATGTTCATTTGAAATTGTTTTTAGTTTGGGGATTTTGTTTCTTCTTTCCCCCTTCCCATCATGTCATTTCATGCACCAATTTTTTAAATCTATTTTTGTATTATATTTGTCACAAATTTTTATGTACATTTGGGGCGTTTGGCTAAAGTCCTAGACATGGTTTTGCGGTATTTTGGTGTACGATATGTATGAGTGTTGATGGACAAATTCTTACATGGTGATTGAGAAAATTGTAACATATGTATGGGTCGTGAATCCGATTAGCTAGGTATAAGATAGAGTACTGAAGACCACCCCAAGTTTGTTCCCCCCTCCCATTTTTCGGCCTTGTGCCATAATCTTTTTTGTAATATAAGATAAATAAAACTAGTCATTTCCTCCCAATCTTGTGTTGTGTGAGTGATAGCGGGATCAAAGTGTAGTATCTGTTTCTGAGTGATCTTACTGATTGCTTTGTTTCTGGACAATTGTGTTCCAGCCTAAGTTTATTGCTCAGGCCGCGCAAAGTAGCGGTAAAACGCGAAACGCGAGAACAAGCGTCCGTGGTTCAGCCTCTTGGGGCTTGCATGGCCTCGGAAAGGGGCCTGGGGAAGTAGTTCCTCCCACCATGGCGTCGGTGGGAGGAAAGGGGAAGGGTGACTGGCGGCTACCGCCACGGGAGTCACCCTCCGTAGCGTCCGTAGCAGCAGCAGCATCCCCCAAACCCATCGACCTCGGGGTGGACGGAAAGATCGTCATGAAAAACGAAGAATTCTACGAGGAAATGAAAGGAAAATATGCGCAGTATATTAAGGGAACTGAGCTGGTCAGTTCCGGAACAACAGCGCAAATTGAAGTGCGTATTATTACGCTTATAATGAAAGACATAAAAACTCACAAGTTGGTGGGAGTAACCGGAGAAGTTTTTGAGGAGGCGTTATCAGCTCTGAAACTAAATGCTAGGGCCGTGGCGAGGAAGAGCAATGCCATGTGGGACGTCCTGCTGGCTTCAGCGGACGAAGCCAAAGAACTAATTGGGGTAGTTCTGGAGACAAAAACGCTCAACTCCACACTGAGTATATGGGGACCAAAAAAATCAAGGTTACCCTGCATGGCGTCCCCATGGACATTGCGGAAGACCACATAGGTGCCTTTTTCGCCCATTATGGAAAGGTGGCCTGTGTTTCCTCGCTGCGGTCCAGAGCAGGTATCTTAACAGGCGACATGACCCTGCAGGTGACTATAACGAAGGAAAACATTCCCAAAATTCCTAACATCCTCACCTGCAGGGGGGTCATACGTAATATTCATAATTGTTGAAGGGAAGAAAACCCGTGCTGTTGGGTCTGCGGGGCGGCGGAACATGTAGCAAAAGCCTGCACAAGAATCCTGCCCCAAAGAGCCCAACCAGCCAAGCAGCCACAGCAGAGCAAGCAAACCAAAGACAGCAACGCAAAGACAGCATCACCAGCACCGGCTCCAGCTGCCAACAAGGACGGCGAGTGGCAGGTGGTAGGCGGGAAGAAGAATAAAACACCATCCCCGGCGAAGGTGCCGCCACCTGCCAAAACGCCGGCTAAGAGGAAGGAGACCCCGGTGAGAGGACCCCGGTGAAGAGGTCTCCAGTCCAACCGGAAAGGGTTCCCAAAAGGAGAAAGAGCCCCTCGCCTAGTATAGAGATGGAGGTGGAAAGGGCAGCGTCTCTCAAACGTGGGAGAGACGAGGAAGCGGAGGAAGAACGCGACAGCCCGAAGTCGAGGCGGAGAAGCAGGAGCAGAGAGAGAAGAGTACACAAAGTGAAATGCTCGTCACTACCGGTGTCCCCCGTGAGAAAGAATGCGGACAAGGCAAGAAGCCTTCCGCTTCCCCTGCCTAAGGCTTCCCCAGTCCCCAGTTTTTAAACTGACCCCCTTGGCAAAAGCTAGTGCCATAACTCCTACTCCCTCCCTTCTACTCCCACTCCCTCTCGGGCTAAGAAAATGCCCTCCCCGCGTGGGGATGCCCTGATGAAGGTTCCAGAAAATATTTCGGGAGGAGGGTCTTCCAGCGACGAAGGCTACTGAAGCCCTTTTTAAAATTGACCTCTGTGAAGGGTCTCTCTACGGAAGACCCGAGGAACTTGCTCCAGGCCCCAGGTGTCATCACCCTGGTTAGGAATACCGGGGGGAACCTGAGGGTCTGGGACCACATCGCAGAGGTCCAGAAGCATTATACCCATTTAAATATGGTCAAAGAACATTCACCAGAGCTAAGAAAAATGGCTAAAAATTGTTCGGGGAGGTTCCCCATTTTACTCCACCCCTGCTTATATAGGGTGGTAAAATTAATTTATCCAACGGACGTCGGCGGTATTGTCCTAGACGGACGAATTACGTCCGATATAGGTACAGGGTCCCTAGGACAGTCCGTCGGGGTCCCAGCCACCAGAGATTTTTTCCCCCGTATGTGATTAGAGCCGTTGTTGCATGTTTTTCTTGTTCTCTTTTTCAGGCTCAAGAAAATGTCTATCAAGATAGCCAGTTTGAATGCGTATGGCCTGAGGGATCGGGGCAAGGCGGCTCGCTTCGTGACCTCTTGTCGTACGGCGTGGATGTGGCCGCGATCCAAGAGACTCACTTTGTTTGCGAAGTCGACTCGTGTGTGCTGGACGACGACTTTGACGTTTATTCAGCATATGGAAAGCCGGCGGGCCAGAGGTGTTTCTTTGCTGGTTAAGCGTACCCTGGACGCGAGGGCTGACCTTGTCCATGTCGGTGCCGAGGGCCGGCTTGATCGTGGCCGATATTGCAGTGAAAAGCAAGTCGTTCCGGCTGATTGCGGTTTGGTGCGCCCAATGTTCAAGGTGAGCGTGTGGGGTTCTTTTCTTTCGGCTGGAGCCCTTCATGGTGCATTCAACACGGCTAATCTTAGTTGGGGACTGAATGCCATCCCCTAACCCCAAATGGGATAGAGGGAGGGGCGCTAGCGGGTGGAGTGGTGATCGTAGCCTGGTCAATCTTGTCGGCGACGGTCTCGTCGATAGATACCGGGTCGATCATCCGGAAGGGAGCATGGACGTGGACGCGTAGTTGGCCCTCTACCCGGGTATCAGCGTACCTGGATAGGGTGTTAGTGAGAGAAGCCGACATAGACTTCTTAGAATGTCCAACGTTCCACTGGTTAGGCTACACGGATCACAAACTCGTTTGTGCCCGTGTGGTGTTAGATTTTAGGCCTAGGTTGGCTGGTTATTGGAAGTTCAACCAGTCCTTACTGGACAGGCGGGACTTTCGTGACCAGCTGACAAACTAGTTCAGCGGGCGTTAATTGGGCGAGTCATTGGGAGTAAGTGGTGGGTTAGTCTTAAGGACCTCCATTAGGTCTTTCGCCACCAAATATAGCCATGGCTCAACCTAGATAAGGCTGCGGAGGCAAAGACACTTAGAGCTAATTTCGTCTTGGGCGGAGGCTGGTGGGGATTCCCTAGAAATAGCCTTAGCCAGGAGGCCCTGAGCGTTCGACTAGCGGGCGCTACATGGGCCAGGCACTAGGGCTAAGTTAAGCAAGATGTCTTCCGAAGCTGTGAAAATGGGCGCGCGGAACTGCGCAGCAAGAAATTCCGCCGAGCCGGCGACCGGTACATTCGAGAGGTACGCGACCCGGAGGGACATCTCCTTAGTCGACCGACGACATGTGCGAGGCGTTCCGGCAGCATTTCGAACACCGATTTACCAAGGAGCCTGGTCTCCGTGACGAGGACTTTCGCAGCTATTTGGCTGACTTTCCCCGGCTTTGCCGGCTGAAGTGGTTAGTTGCGAAGGGGAGATTACGGAGGACGAAATCTACGTGGGCTTTGAAGAAGGTCGGCAGTGGCAAGTCGCCAAGTTTGGATGGTTTGCCCTATGAATTGTACTTATATGCCGCACCTTTTGTCCCGCTCTTGGCTGTCGTGTTCAACCACTGCCTCTGCAGGGGTCCATCCCCGGTCGGATCACCAGGGGCGTGATCACGCTGTTGAGAAAAGGCAAGAAGGTTGGGAGGGAACTAGATGATTACAGGTCTACAACTCTGCTAAACACAGAGTTAAAGATTTGGCCAAGATCCTGACGAATCGCTTGCAGCTAGTTGCCGAGTCTCTGTTGGAACCGGATCAGACTTGTTCTGTGAAGGGGAGAACAATTCAGAGCAACCTGCACTTGATTCGCACGATCATAGAGGGTGTAGAAGACGATATGAGTGCCGCGCTGATCAATTTAGATCGTCCAAGGCATTTGATAGATTTCCGACCATGGCTACCTGGTTGTCCTGCAGGCCGCCGGATTCAAACCCGACTTCAGCCGCTGATTGCTCTCTTGTATCGCTCCCCCGGGCTGTGGTACAGGTGAACGGGAAGCTGTCGGGCGCTTTCGCGTTGCTCCAGGTCGGTCCGACAGGGTTGTCCACTGTCTTCTCTCCCTTTTTATGTCTTATGTTGGAGCCCCTCCTTCGCCGGCTAAGGGACGAGACGGGCAGTCCGGTCCTGCGTGGAATTGAAGTCCCTGGCGGAGCTCGAGCCAGGGTTTCTGCGTACGCCGATGACGTAACGACCTTTGTGTCCTCCCGCAGGGACATAGAGGCGGTACACCAGGCGCTTGTACGGTACGAGAAGGTGACAGGGGCCAGAATTAACTGCGACAAGTCATCCGGCTTGCGGTTAGGTGCCTGGAAGGGAGTTTCCCTTCCGGGGCCCTTCAGCTGGACGGACGGGCCGGTCAAGCTCCTCGGAGTTTGGTTCGGTCCGGACTTACAGCTGGAGAAAAACTGGTCAGAAGTACTGGCAAAGGTCGGCGCGTCGGTCAAGATTTGGCGTCGACGGGGTCTCTCCGTGAAGGGCTTGGCGGAGGTGTGTAACACATACCTCTTTCCCATGATCCTTTACCGGCTGTCAGTACTTCCCCTTTGTGACGATCATGAGAAGGCGCTCGAGCGTTTGCTATTCTCCTGTCTTTGGAGAGGACGCAAACACATGGTCGACAAAGGAGTCTGTTGCCTCCGTCCGTGTCAAGGGGGTCTGGGGATGCCACACTTGAGGAGCCACGTGCTCGCTTCAAGGTTGGCATTCCTCAGGCGCGCGTTAGAGGAAGATCGGTTGCTTGCGGGGGTAGTGAGGGACATGTTCCCTTGCCTTACCATCACGCCCCCGACCCTATGGCTGACCGTCAGGCCTTGGGTGCGACCGAAATTCCTCCTCGAATGTCTGGCGGCTTTACAGGCCATTCCACGGTCCAGTGACCTTTCACAGCCTAGGAAAATCTTCTATCGGGGATTAGTGGAGGGCGCCGTGAAGGATAAGCTGTGGAGTAAGCTCGGCATGTCGAGAGTGGAGTACCGCTCTCATTGGTCTTGGGCGCCAGGTGCAGATTGGCTCAGCAACTCTGAGTTTTCTCTGACCTGGCGATTGGCTCGGAATGGTTTGTCTCTCAATGACAAGCGTTTCGCAATGGGCCTGGCGGATTTGCCAGATTGTGAACGTTGCAACCTTGGAATTAAGGAGACGTCTGCGCACGCCTTCTTCCATTGTTCGCGCGTTCGCCCGTTGTGGGCGCGTGTCGGCGAGTTGACTGCTCGTATCGCGCCGCGGGAGCTCGTGCTCATTGATCGCGCATACGCTGTGGACAATGTGTTGCCCCCGTACTCTGGAGTGAAGCGGATGGTGTTTCTGACGCTGCTGGCTTCGGCTAGAATGGTGATATGGACGACGCGACTGGAGGAAGTCTTGCGGGGCGGTCGTCTTTCGGATCAGGATCTAATCCGATATTTTGAGCACCAGCTCAAAATGAAGATTAGAACTGAACGGAAACGGCTGCACCCGACAGACTTTGGCGAAAGGTGGATACATGCAGCGAGCCTGGTTCGTGTGACCGGGGCTAGCCTTGATTTTCTTTTTTAGATCTGCTAATCACATCGGGGGGATTCCTTTGGAACCCTTCCCGTGGTTAAGGTAGAAATTCTTTTGTGTACCTAGTTAATGTGAGTGTATGGGTTGTCCTAGCCTGTTCCCGGCTCCAACGCTTTTGTTATGATCCAGTTCGAGATCCCCTTTGTCCTTTGTTATTTTGTCCGTTTCATTCTCGGCTGGGTCAGCCTTATATATTCTCCAGTCCAATTTATTTTTGTTCCCTGCTGCTCCATTCCCCTTAGAAAGAGTGCTTCTTGATTTTGTCTTTTAAGACAGAATACAGCGGCCTCTTTAATTATGTGGGTGTGTTTGGGTCTTACTAACACCATGTATATGATGTTCATTTGAAATTGTTTTTAGTTTGGGGATTTTTGTTTCTTCATTCCCCCTTCCCATCATGTCATTTCATGCACAAATTTTTAAATCTATTTTTGTATTATATTTGCCACAAATTTTTATGTACATTTGGGGCGTTTTGTAGGTCCCTGGTATGGTTTTTGCGGTATTTTGGTGTACGATAGGTATGAGTGTTGATGGACAAATTCTTATGGTGATTGAGAAAATTGTAACGTATGTATGGGTCGTGAATCCGATTAGCTAGGTATGGGATAGAGTACTGAAGACCACCCCAAGTTTTGTTCCCCCTCCCATTTTTTCGGCCTTGTGCCATAATCTTTGTAATAAAAGATAAATAAAACTAGTCATTTCCTCCCAATCTTGTGTTGTGTGGTAAATGGCAGAGGATCAGCGTGTAGTATCTGTTCCTGGAGTGATACTTACTATTGCTTTGTTTCTGACAATTGTGTTCCAGCCTAAGTTTATTGCTCAGGCCCGCGCAAAAGTAGCGGTAAAACGCGAAACGCCGGAAGACAAGCGTCCGTGGTTCGGCCTCTTGGGAGGCATGGCCTCGGAAGGGCCTGGGGAAGTAGTTCCTCCCACCATGGCGTCGGTGGGAGGAAAGGAGGGTGACTGGCAGCTACCGCCACGGGAGTCACCCTCCGTAGCGTCCGTAGCAGCAGCAGCATCCTCAAACCATCGACCTCGGGGTGGACAGGGGGAAAGATCGTCATGAAAAACGAAGAATTCTACGAGGAAATGAAAGGAAAATATGCGCAGTATATTAAGGGAACTGAGCTGGTCTCAGTTCCGGAACAACTAGCGCAAATTGAAGTGCGTATTATTACGCTTATAACAAAAGACATAAAAACTCACAAGTTGGTGGGAGTAACCAGAGAAGTTTTTGAGGAGGCGTTATCAGCTCTGAAACTAAATGCTAGGGCCGTGGCGAGGAAGAGCAATGCCATGTGGGACGTCCTGCTGGCTTCATGGACGAAGCCAAAAGACTAATTGGGGTAGCTCCGGAGACAAAACGCTCCAACTCCACACTGAGTATATGGGGACCAAAAAAATCAAGGTTACCTGCATGGCGTCCCCATGGACATTGCGGAAGACCACATAGGTGCCTTTTTCGCCCATTATGGAAAGGTGGCCTGTGTCTCTCGCTGCGGTCCAGAGCAGGTATCTTAACAAGGACATGACCCTGCAGGTGACTATAACGAAGGAAAAACATTCTAAAATTCCTAACATCCTCACCCGCAGGGGTCGCGTAATATTCATAATTGTTGAAGGAAGAAAACCGTGCTGTTGGGTCTGCGGGGCGGCGGAACATGCAGCAAACCCGTCCTAACCAAGAATCCTGCCCTGAAGGCCCAACCAGCCAAGCAGCCACAGCAGGAGCAAGGCAAACCAAAGACGGCAACACCAAAGACGGCATCACCAGCACCGGCTCCAGCTGCCAACAAGGACGGCGAGTGGCAGGTGGTAGGCAGGAAGAAGAATAAAACACCATCCCCGGCAATGGTGCCGCCACCTGCCAAAACGCCGGCTAAGAGGAAGGAGACCCCGGTGAAGGAGACCCCGGTGAAGAGGTCTCCAGTCCAACCGGAAAGGGGTTCCCAAAAGGAAAAGAGCCCCTCGCCTAGTATAGAGATGGAGGTGGAAAGGGCAGCGTCTCTCAAACGTGGGAGAGACGAGGAAGCGGAGGAAGAACGCGACAGCCCGAAGTCGAGGCGGAGAAGCAGGAGCAGAGAGAGAAGAGTACACAAAGTGAAATGCTCGTCACTACCGGTGTCCCCCGTGAGAAAGACTTATGCGGACAAGGCAAGAAGCCTTCCCGCTTCCCCGCTTAAGGCTTCCCAGTCCCCAGTTTTTAAACTGACCCCCTTGGCAAAAGCTAGTGCCATAACTCCTACTCCCTCCCCTTCTCCTACTCCCACTCCCTCTCGGGCTAAGAAAAAAATGCCCTCCCGCGTGGGGATGCCCTGATGAAGGTTCCAGAAAATATTTCGGAGGAGTGGTCTTCCCAGCGACGAAGGCTACTGAAGCCTCTTTTGAAATTGACCTCGTGAAGGGTCTCTCTACGGAAGACCCGAGGAACTTTGCCCAGGCCCCAGGTGTCATCACCCTGGTTAGGAATACCGGGGGGAACCTGCGGGTCTGGGACCACATCGCAGAGGTCCAGAAGCATTATACCAATTTAAATATGGTCAAAGAACATTCACCAGAGCTAAGAAAAATGGCTAAAAATTGTTCGGGGAGGTTCCCCATTTTACTCCACCCCTGCTTATATAGGGTGGTAAAATTAATTTATCCAACGGACGTCGGCGGTATTGTCCTAGACGGACGAATTACGTCCGATATAGGTACAGGGTCCCTAGGACAGTCCGTCGGGGTCCCATCCACCAGAGATTTTTTCCCCGTATGTGATTAGAGCCGTTGTTGCATGTTTTTTCTGTTTCTCTTTTTCAGGCCTAAGAAATGTCTATCAAGATAGCCAGTTTGAATGCGTATGGCCTGAGGGATCGGGGTAAGGCGGCTCGCCTGCTTCGTGACCTCTTGTCGTACGGCGTGGATGTGGCCGCGATCCAAGAGACTCACTTTGTTTGCGAAGTCGACTCGTGTGTGCTGTCTAGCGACTTTGTCGTTTATTCAGCATATGGGAGCCGGCGGGCCAGAGGTGTTTCTTTGCTGGTTAAGCGTACCCTGGACGCGAGGGTTGACCTTGTCCATGTCGGTGCCGAGGGCCGGCTGATCGTGGCCGATATTGCAGTGAAAAGCAAGTCGTTCCGGCTGATTGCGGTTTATGCGCCCAATGTTCAAGGTGAGCGTGTCTCTTTCTTTCGGCTGTTGGAGCCCTTCATGGTGCATTCAACACGGCTAATCTTAGTTGGGGACTGGAATGCCATCCTAACCCCCCAAATGGGATAGAGGGAGGGGCGCTAGCGGGTGGAGTGGTGATCGTAGCCTGGTCAATCTTGTCGGCGATTTTGGTCTCGTCGACAGATACCGGGTCGATCATCCGGAAGGGGAGCATGTGGACGTGGACGCGTAGTTGGCCCTCTACCCGGGTATCAGCGTACCTGGATAGGGTGTTAGTGAGAGAAGCCGACATAGACTTCTTAGAATGTCCAACGTTCCACTGGTTAGGCTACACGGACCACAAACTCGTTTGTGCCCGTGTGGTGTTAGATTTTAGGCCTAGGTTGGCTGGTTATTGGAAGTTCAATCAGTCCTTACTGGACAGGCGGGACTTTCGTGACCAGCTGACAAAACTAGTTCAGCGGGCGTTAATTGGGCGAGTCATTGGGAGTAAGTGGTGGGTTAGTCTTAAGGACTCCATTAGGTCTTTCGCCACCAAATATAGCCAGCGGCTCAACCTAGATAAGGCTGCGGAGGCAAAGACACTTAGAGCTAATTTCGCCCGGGCGGAGGCTGGTGGGGATTCCTAGAAATAGCCTTAGCCAGGGAGGCCCTGGAGCGTTCGACTAGCGGGCGCTACATGGGTCAGGTAATTAGGGCAAGTTAAGCAAGATGTCTTCCGAAGCTGTGAAAATGGGCGCGGAACTGCGCAAGGAAGAAATTCGCCGAGCCGGCGACCGGTGCATTCGAGAGGTACGCGACCCGGGAGGGACATCTCCATGGGTCGACCGGCGACATGTGCGAGCGTTCGGACAGCATTTCGAACACCGATTTACCAAGGAGCCTGGTCTCCGTGACGAAGCTTTCTCGCAGCTATTTGTGGCTTTCGCTTTTGCCGGCTGAAGCCGGCTGCAGAGGAAGATTACGGAGGACGAAATCTCGTGGCTTTGAAGAAGGTCGACGGTGGCAAGTCGCAGGTTTGGATGGTTTGCCCTATGAATTGTACTTGAGGATGTCGCACCTTTTGTCCCGCTCTTGGCTGTCGTGTTCAACCACTGGTTTCGGCGGGGGTCATCACGGTCGGATCACCAGGGCGTGATCACGCTGTTGAGAAAAGACGAAGGTTGGGAGGGAGACTAGACGATTACAGGCCATAACTCTGCTAAACACAGAGTTAAAGATTTTAGCAAAGATCCTGACGAATCGCTTGCAGCTGGTTGCCGAGTCTCTGTTGGAACCGGATCAGACTTGTTCTGTGAAGGGGAGAACAATTCAGAGCAACTGCACTTGATTCATATGATCATAGGGTGTAGAAGACGACGACAAGATAGCAGTCAATTTAGATCAGTCCAAGGCATTTGATAGGATTGACCATGGCTACCTGGCTGCTGTCACCGAGCCGCCGGATTCAAACCCGACCGGCCGCTGGATTAGCCTTCTGTCGCTCCCCCCAGGCTGTGGTACAGGTGAACGGGGAGAAGCTGTCGGGCGCTTTCGCGCTGTCTAGGTCGGTCCGACAGGGTTGTCCTGTCTTCTCTCCTTTATGTCTTGGCGTTGGAGCCCTCCTTCGCCGGCTGAGGACGGACTGGCAGTCCGGTCCTGCGTGGAATTGAAGTCCTGGCGGAGCTCGAGGAGCCAGGGAGTTTCTGCGTACGCCGATGACGTAACGACCTTTGTGTCCTCCCGCAGGGACATGGGAGCGGTACACCAGGCGCTTGTACGGTACGAGAAGGTGACAGGGGCCAGAATTAACTGAAGCAAGTCATCCCGGCTGCGGTTAGGTGCCTGGAAGGGAGTTTCCCTCCCCGGGGCCCTTCAGCTGGACGGACGGGCCGGTCAAGCTCCTCGAGTTTGGTTCGGTCGGGCCACCAGCTGGAAGCTGGTCAAGTACTGGCAAAGGTCGGCGCGTCGGTCAAGATTTGGCGTCATTGAGGTCTCTCCGTGAAGGGCTTGGCGGAGGTGTGTAACCACATACCTCTTTCCCATGATCCTTTACCGGCTGTGGCGTCTTCCCTTTTGTGACGATCTTTCCGGCGCTCGAGCGTTTGCTATTCTCCTGTCTTTGGAGAGGACGCAAACACGCAGATGACAAAGGAGTCCTGTTGCCTCCGTCCGTGTCAAGGGGTCTGGGGATACCACACTTGAGGAGCCACGTGCTCGCTTCAAGGTTAGCATTCTCAGGCGTTGGAGGAAGATCGGTTGCTTGCAGGGGTAGTGAGGGACATGTTCCCTTGCCTTACCGTCGCCGACCCTATGGCTGACCGTCGAACGCTTGAGTTGCGACCGAAATTCCTGCTCGAATGTCTGGCGGCTTTGAGCCATTCCACGGTCCAGTGACCTTTCACCGCCTAGGAAAATCTTCTATCGGGGATTAGTGGAGGGCGCCGTGAAGGATAAGCTGTGGAGTAAGCTCGGCATGTCGAGAGTGGAGTACCGCTCTCATTGGTCTTGGGCGCCAGGTGCAGATTGGCTCAGCAACTCTGAGTTTTCTCTGACCTGGCGATTGGCTCGGAATGGTTTGTCTCTCAATGACAAGCGTTTCGCAATGGGCCTGGCGGATTTGCCAGATTGTGAACGTTGCAACCTTGGAATTAAGGAGACGTCTGCGCACGCCTTCTTCCATTGTTCGCGCGTTCGCCCGTTGTGGGCGCGTGTCGGCGAGTTGACTGCTCGTATCGCGCCGCGGGAGCTCGTGCTCATTGATCGCGCATACGCTGTGGACAATGTGTTGCCCCCGTACTCTGGAGTGAAGCGGATGGTGTTTCTGACGCTGCTGGCTTCGGCTAGAATGGTGATATGGACGACGCGACTGGAGGAAGTCTTGCGGGGCGGTCGTCTTTCGGATCAGGATCTAATCCGATATTTTGAGCACCAGCTCAAAATGAAGATTAGAACTGAACGGAAACGGCTGCACCCGACAGACTTTGGCGAAAGGTGGATACATGCAGCGAGCCTGGTTCGTGTGACCGGGGCTAGCCTTGATTTTCTTTTTAGATCTGCTAATCACATCGGGGGGATTCCTTTGGAACCCTTCCGTGGTTAAGGTAGATATTCTTTTGTGTACCTAGTTAATGTGAGTGTATGGGTTGTCCTAGCCTGTTCCCGGCTCCAATGCTTTTGTTATGATCCAGTTCGAGATCCCCTTTGTCCGTCGTTTTTTTGTCCCGTTTCATTCTCGGCTGGGTCAGCCTTATATATTCTCCAGTCCAATTTATTTTGTACCTTACTTCTCCCATCCCCTTAGAAAGAGAGCTACTTGATTTTGTCTTTTAAGGCAGAATACAGTGGCCTCTTTAATTATGAGGGTGTGTTTGGGTCTTGCTAACACTCTGTATATGATGTTCATTTGAAATTGTTTTTATTTTGGGGATTTTCTGTTTCTTCATACCCCTTCCCATCATGTCATTTCATGTATAAATTTTTAAAGTTGTTTTTTTGTATTATATTTGTAAATAATCACAAATTTTTATGTACATTTGGGGCGTTTTGTAGGTCCCTGGTATGGTTTTAGTGGCATTTTGGTGTACGATAGATGTGTATGAGTGTTGATGGACAAATTCTTATGGTAGGATTGAGAAAAATTGTAACGTATGTATGGGTCGTGAATCCGATTAGCTAGGTATAAGATAGAGTGAGGATGACCACCCCAAGTTTTGTTCCCCCTCCCATTTTTCGGCCTTTGTGCCATAATCTTTGTAATATAAGATAAATAAAAACTAGTCATTTTCCCACCTTGTGTTGTGTGGTAAATGGCAGAGGATCAAAGTATGGTCCGTTCCCGAGTGATACTTACTATTGCTTTGTTTCCTGGACAATTGTGTTCCAGCCTAAACATTGCTCAGGCCTGCGCAAAAGTGGGGCGGTAAAACGCGAAACGCCGGAAGACAAGCGTCCGTGGTTCGGCCTCTTGGGAGGCATGGCCTCGGAAGGGTCTAGAAAGGCGTTCCTCCCACCGGCGTCGGCAGGAAAGGAGGGTGAGCAGCTACCGCCTACGGAGTCACCCTCCGTAGTCCGTAGCGGCGGTGTTAATCCCCAAACCATCGACCTCGGGGTGATGGTGGGAAAGATCGTCAAAACGAAGAATTCTACGAGGAATGAAAAGGAAAAATATGCGCAGTATATTAAGGGAACTGGAGCTAGTCTCAGTTCCGGAACAACTAGCGCAAATTGAAGTGTATTATTACGTTTATAACAAAAGACATAAACTACAAGTTGCAGAGTAACCAGAGAAGTTTTTGAGGAGGCGTTATCAGCCTTGAAACTAGCCAGGGCCGTGGCGAGGAGGAGCAATGCCATGTGGGATCGTCCGTTGGCTTCAGCGGACACAGTTTCTCGCAAGACTCACTGCTAGTAAGCCCGGGAGACAAAAATCGCTCCAACTCCGCCACACTGAGTATATGGGGACCAAAAAAATCTACGGTTACCCTGCATGGCGTCCCCGTACGGACATTGCGGAGGACCACATAGGTGCCTTTTCGCCCATTATGGAAAGGTGGCCTGTGTTTCCTCGCTGCGGTCCAAAGCAGGTATCTTAACAGGCGACATGACCCTGCAGGTGACTATAACGAAGGAAAACATTCCAAAATCGAACATCCTCACCTGCAGTGGTCGCGTAATATTCATAAATTGTTGAAGAAGAAACCGTGCTGTTGGGTCTGCGGGGTGGCGGACATGTAGCAAACCTGTCTCCACCAAGAACTTGCCCTAAAGGCCCAACCAGCCAAGCAGCCACAGCAGGAGCAAGGCAAACCAAAGACGGCAACACCAAAGACGGCATCACCAGCACCGGCTCAGCTGCCAACAAGGACGGCGAGTGGCAGGTGGTGGGCAGGAAGAAGAACAAAACACCATCCCCGGCGAAGGTGCCGCCACCTGCCAAAACGCCGGTTAAGATGAAGGAGACCCCGGTGAAGGATACCCTGTGAAGAGGTCTCCAGTCCAACCGGAAAGGGGTTCCCAAAAGGAAAAGAGCCCCTCGCCTAGTATGGAGATGGAGGTGGAAAGGCAGCGTCTCTCAAACGTGGGAGAGACGAGGAAGTGGAGGAAGAACACAGACAGCCCGTAGTCGCGGCGGA
>JBBBDQ010025955.1:0-10436 GCA_037127315.1 Ascarosepion bandense | reverse complement strand
GTTTTCGTGATTGTGTTATTGGTGATGCCAAAGAACAGACAATAAATGGATGCAGGGACTAAGAAAGATAAAATTGATAATTTGCAGTTTTAGAGATTGTAGCTATTAAGATGCCAAAGAATAGACACAGAATGGATGGTATCAAGTAGGTAAAAGATAGAAATTAACATAGAATTTTCAGGTTTTTTGCAGATTGTAATTATTAAGATGCCAAAGAATGATAAATGGATGGTATCAAGTAGGTAAAAGATACAAATGAATATAGAATTTTCTGCCTTTTAGGAGATTGTAGCTATTAAGATGCCAAAGAAATGACTATAAAATGGATGGTATCAATAGGTAAAAGATAGAAATTAATATAGAATTTGCAGTTTAAGAGATTGCAGCTATTAAGATGCCAAAGAAATGTAGACAATAAATGGATGGTATCAAGTAGGTTATATACATAGAAATTAACATAGAATTTAAAAGTTTTAGAGATTGTAGCTATTAAGATGCCAAAGAACAGACAATAAATGGATGGTGGTCATAGGTAAAAGATATGAAAATTACATAGAATTTGCAGTTTATAATAGGATGTAGTAGCTATTACATGTAAAGAACAGACAATAAATGGATGGTATCAAGTAGGTAAAAGATAGAAATTACACAGAATTTGCAGTTTTAGAGATTGTAGCTATTAAGATGCTGGCTATAATAGACAATAACGATTATATCAAGTAGGTAAAGAGTGAAATTTTAACATAATTTTTCAGTTTTAGTGATTGTAGCTATTAAGATGCCAAAGAACAGACAATAAATGGATTACATCAAGTAGGTAAAAAGATAGAAATTAACATAGAATTTGCAGTTTTTAGAGATTGTAGCTATTAAGATGCTAAAGAACAGACAATAAAATGGATGAACAAGTAGGTAAAGATAGAAATTAACATAGAATTTGGTGTAGTTTTAGAGATTTACTCATTAAGATGCCAAAGAACAGACAATAAAATGGATGGTATCAAGTAGGTAAAAAGATAGAAATTAACATAGAATTTTCAGTTTTAGAGATTGTATCTATTAAGATGCCAAAGAACAGACAATAAATTGATGGTATCATGGTGGCAAAAGATAGAAATTGAATATAATTGGTTTTAGAGTTTGTAGCTATTAAGATGCCAAAGAACAGACCATTATATATGGATGGTATCAAGTAGGCAAAAGATAGAAATTAACATAGAATTTTCAGTTTTAGAGATTGTAGCTATTGAAGATGCCAAAGAACAGACAATAAATGGATGGTATCAAGTAGGTAAAAGATAGAAATTAACATAGAATTTGCAGTTTTAGAGATTGTAGCTATTGTTATTGCCAAAGAACAGACAATAGCACTGATGGTACTAAGTGAGTAAGGAAGATAGAAATTTATTGATGCAGAATTTGCAGTTTTAGATTGTAGCTATTAAGATGCCAAAGAACAGACAATAAATGGATAAACAAGTAGGTAAAAAAGATAGAAATTAATGCTAGAATTTTGCAGTTTAAGAGATTGTAGCTATTAAGATGCCAAAGAACAGACAATAAATGGATGGTATCAAGTAGGTAAAAGATAACACAGAATTTGCAGTTTTAGAGTTTGTAGCTATTAAGATGCCAAAGAAATATATAATAAATGTATTGGTATCATGGTAAAAGATAGAAATTAACATAGAATTTTCTAGTTTTCGTGATTGTAGCTATTAAGATGCCAAAGAACAGACAATAAATGGATGGTATCAAGTAGGTAAAAGATAGAAATTAACATAGAATTTGCAGTTTTAGAGATTGTAGCTATTAAGATGCCAAAGAACAGACAATAAATGGATGGTATCAAGTAGGTAAATGATAGAAATTAACATAGAATTTGCATTTTTAGAGATTGTATCTATTAAGATGCCAAAGAACAGACAATAAATGGATGGTATCAAGTAGGTAAAAGATAGAAATTAACATAGAATTTTCAGTTTTAGAGATTGTATCTATTAAGATGCCAAAGAACAGACAATAAATGGATGGTATCAAGTAGGTAAAAGATAGAAATTAACATAGAATTTTCAGTTATAGAGATTGTAGCTATTAAGATGCCAAAGAACAGACTATAAATGGATGGTATCAAGTAGGTAAAAGATAGAAATTAACATAGGATTTGCAGTTTAAGAGATTGTAGCTATTAAGATGCCAAAGAACAGACAATAAATGGATGGTATCAAGTAGGTAAAAGATAGAAATAAACATAGAATTTGCGGCTTTAGAGATTGTAGCTATTAAGATGCCAAAGGACAGACAATGAATGGATGGTATCAAGTAGGTAAAAGATAGAAATTAACATAGAATTTTCAGTTTTAGTGATTGTAGCTATTAAGATGCGAAAGAACAGACAATAAATGGATGGTATCAAGTAGGTAAAAGATAGAAATTAACATAGAATTTGCAGTTTTAGAGATTGTAGCTATTAAGATGCCAAAGAACAGACAATAAATGGATGGTATCAAGTAGGTAAATGATAGAAATTAACATAGAATTTGCAGTTTTAGAGATTGTATCTATTAAGATGCCAAAGAACAGACAATAAATGGATGGTATCAAGTAGGTAAAAGATAGAAATTAACATAGAATTTTCAGTTTTAGAGATTGTATCTATTAAGATGCCAAAGAACAGACAATAATTGGATGGTATCAAGTAGGTAAAAGATAGAAATTAACATAGAATTTTCAGTTATAGAGATTGTAGCTATTAAGATGCCAAAGAACAGACTATAAATGGATGGTATCAAGTAGGTAAAAGATAGAAATTAACATAGAATTTGCAGTTTTAGAGATTGTATCTATTAAGATGCCAAAGAACAGACAATAAATGGATGGTATCAAGTAGGTAAAAGATAGAAATTAACATAGAATTTGCAGTTTTAGAGATTGTAGCTATTAAGATGCCAAAGAACAGACAATAAATGGATTTTAATCAGTAGGTAAAAGATAGAAATTAACATAGAATTTGCAGTTTTAGAGATTGTAGCTATTAAGATGCCAAAGAACAGACAATAAATGGATGGTATCAAGTAGGTAAAAGATAGAAATTAACATAGAATTTGCAGTTTTAGAGATTGTAGCTATTAAGATGCCAAAGAATAGAAAATAAATGGATGGTATCAAGTAGGTAAAAGATAGAAATTAACATAGAATTTGCAGTTTTAGAGATTGTAGCTATTAAGATGCCAAAGAACAGACAAAAAATGGATGGTATCAAGTAGGTAAAAGATGGAAATTAACATACAATTTGCAGTTTTAGAGATTGTAGCTATTAAGATGCCAAAGATCAGACAATAAATGGATGGTGTCAAGTAGGTAAAATATAGAAATTAACATAGAATTTGCAGTTTAAGAGATTGTAGCTATTAAGATGCCAAAGAACAGACAATAAATGGATGGTATCAAGTAGGTAAAAGATAGAAATTAACATAGAATTTGCAGTTTTAGAGATTGTAGATATTAAGATGCCAAAGGACAGACAATAAATGGATGGTATCAAGTAGGTAAAAGATAGAAATTAACATAGATTTTGCAGTTTTAGTGATTGTAGCTATTAAGATGCCAAAGAACAGACAATAAATGGATGGTATCAAGTAGGTAAAAGATAGAAATTAACATAGAATTTTCAGTTTTAGAGATTGTAGCTATTAAGATGCCAAAGAACAGACAATAAATGGATGGAATCAAGTAGGTAAAAGATAGAAATTAACATAGAATTTGCAGTTTTATAGATTGTAGCTATTAAGATGCCAAAGAACAGACAATAAATGGATGGTATCAACTAGGTAAAAGATAGAAATTAACATAGAATTTGCAGTTTTAGAGATTGTAGCTATTAAGATGCCAAAGAACAGACAATAAATGGATGGTATCAAGTAGGTTAAAGATAGAAATTAACATAGAATTTGCAGTTTTAGAGATTGTAGCTATTAAGATGCCAAAGAACAGACAATAAAGGGATGGTGTCAAGTAGGTAAAAGATAGAAATTAACATAGAATTTGCAGTTTAAGAGATTGTAGCTATTAAGATGCCAAAGAACAGACAATAAATGGATGGTATCAAGTAGGTTAAAGATAGAAATTAACATAGAATTTGCAGTTTTAGAGATTGTAGCTATTAAGATGCCAAAGAACAGACAATAAATGGATGGTGTCAAGTAGGTAAAAGATAGAAATTAACATTGAATTTGCAGTTTAAGAGATTACTAGCTATTAAGATGCCAAAAGAATAGAGCAATAAATGGATGGTATCAAGTAGGTAAGATAGAAATTAACATAGAATTTGCAGTTTTAGAGATTAGCTATTAAGATGCCAAAGAACAGACAATAAATGGATGGTATCAAGTAGGTAAAAGAATGAAATTAACATAGAATTTTGAGTTTTAGAGATTGTAGCTATTAAGATGCCAAAGAACAGACAATAAATGGATGGTATCAAGTAGGTAAAAGATAGAAATTAACATAGAATTTGCAGTTTTAGAGATTGTAGCTATTAAGATGCCAAAGAACAGACAATATATGGATGGTGTCAAGTAATTAAAAGATAGAAATTAACATAGAATTTGCAGTTTAAGAGATTGTAGCTATTAAGATGCCAAAAGAACAGACAATAAATGGATGGTATCAAGTAGGTAAAAGATAGAAATTAACATAGAATTTGCGGTTTTAGAGATTGTAGCTATTAAGATGCCAAAGGACAGATAAATAAATGGATGGTATCAAGTAGATAAAAAGATAGAAATTAACATAGGATTTTTCAGTTTTAGTGATTGTAGCTATTAAGATGCCAAAAGAACAGACAACAAATGGATGGTATCAAGTAGACAAAGATGAAGATGTACATAGAATTTGCAGTTTTGAGATTGTAGCTATTAAGATGCCAAAGAACAGACAATAAATGGATGGTATCAAGTAGGTAAATGATAGAAATTAACATAGAATTTGCAGTTTTAGAGATTGTATCTATTAAGATGCCAAAAGAACAGACAATAAATGGATGGTATCATTAGGTAAAAAGATAGAAATTAACATAGAATTTTCAGTTTTAGAGATTGTATCTATTAAGATGCCAAGAACAGACAATAATTGGATGGTATAAAGTAGGTAAAAGATAGAAATTAACATAGAATTTTCAGTTATAGAGATTGTAGCTATTAAGATGCCAAAAGAACAGACTATAAATGGATAGTATCAAGTAGGTAAAAGATAGAAATTAACATAGAATTTGCAGTTTTAGAGATTGTATCTATTAAGATGCCAAAGAACAGACAATAAATAGGATGGTATCAAGTAGGTAAAAGATAGAAATTAACATAGAATTTGCAGTTTTAGAGATTGTAGCTATTAGATGCCAAAGAACAGACAATAAATGGATTGTAATCAGTAGGTAAAAGATAGAAATTAACATAGAATTTGCAGTTTTAGAGATTGTAGCTATTAAGATGCCAAAGAACAGACAAAAAATGGATGGTATCAAGTAGGTAAAAGATGGAAATTAACATACAATTTGCAGTTTTAGAGATTGTAGCTATTAAGATGCCAAAGAACAGACAATAAATGGATGGTATCAAGTAGGTAAAAGATAGAAAGTAACATAGAATTTACGGACTTTTAGAATTTATGAATATTAAGATGCCAAAAGGACAGACAATAAATGGATAAGTATCAAGTAGGTAAAGATAAATTAACATGAATTTTGCAGTTTTAGTGATTGTAGCTATTAAGATACAAAGAACAGACAATAAATGGATGAACATCAAGTAGATAAAAGATAGAAATTAACATAGAATTTTCGGTTTTAGAGATTGTATATTAAGATGCCAAAGAACAGATAATAAATGGATGGTATCCAGTAGGTAAATGATAGAAATTAACATAGAATTTACGTTTCATTCGTATCTATTATGATGCCAAAGAGCAGACAATAAATGGATGGTATAAATAGGTAAAAGATAGAAATTAACATAGAATTTTCAGTTTGAAGTTGGCAATATTAAGAGTATTAAAGAACAGACAATAATGGATGGTATCAAATGGGTAAAGATAAAAATTAACATAGAATTTTCAGTTGTAAAGAGGATGCGCTATTAAGATGCCAAAAGAACAGACTATAAATGGGTAAACAAGTATAGGTAAAAGATAGAGGTAACATGCAATTTTCAGTTTTAGATTATGGCTATTAAAGATGCCAAAGAACAGACAAACAAATGGATGGTATCCATTAGGTAAAGATAATGCACTAGAATTTGCAGTTTTAGAAGTTATGTATATAAGATGCCAAAGAATGAAAATAAATGGATGGTGTCGATAGGTAAAATTAGAAATTAACATAGAATTTGCAAGTTTGAAGGTGTAGCTATTAAGATGCCAAAGAACGAACAAAAAAATGGATGGTATCAAGTAGTTAAAAGATGATGCCATACAATTTATTGCAGTTTTAGGTGTAGCTATTAAGATGCCAAAGATCAGACAATAAATGGTCATTAAAGTAGGTAAAATATAAAGAAATTAACATAGAATTTGCAGTTTAAGAGATTATTGTAGCTATTAAGATGCTAAAGAACAATTAATAATGGATGGTATCAAGTAGGTAAAAGATAGAAATTAATACACAATTTGCAATTTTAAGAGATTATGTAGATATTAAGATGCCAAAGGACAGACAATAAATGGTGTTATCAAGTGGTAAAGAATAGAAATATTGGAATTTTTGCAGTTTTAGTGATTGTAGCTATTAAGATGTAAAGAACAGACAATAAATGGATGGTATCAAATGGTAAAAGATAAAGTATACCTGAAATTTTTCAAGTTTTAGAGATTGTAGCTATTAAGATGCCAAACAACAGACAATAAATGGATAGAATCAAGTAGGTAAAATAAAAATTAACGCTGTAAATTTGCAGTTTATAGATTGTAGCTATTAAGATGCCAAAAGAGCAGACAATAAATGGATGGTATAAGTAGGTAAAAGATGAAAAATTAACTTTAAAATTTGCAGTTTTAGGACTGTTGGCTATTAAGATGCCGAAACGAAAAGACAATATTGAATTGGTATCAAGTGGGTTAAAGATGAAGAAATTAACATAGAATTTGGTTTTTAGAGATTGTAGCTATTAAAATTGCCAAAAAAGACAGACAATAAATGGATGGTGTCAAATAAATTTCAAAAGATGAAATTAACTTTAAAATTTGCAGTTTAGGGTGGCAGCTATTAAAGTGCCAAGAAACAGAACAATAATGGGTATTCAAGTAGGTAAAAGATAGAAATTAACATAGAATTTGCAGTTTTAGAGATTGTAGCTATTAGATGCCACAGGACAGACAATAAATATGGATGGTATCAAGTAGGTAAAGATAGAAATTAACACAATTTTCAGTTTTAGTGATTGTAGCTATTAAGATGCCAAAGAACAGACAATAAATGGATGGTATCAAGTAGGTAAAGATCATTAACGGGTACAGTTTTGAATTATGGCTATTAGATGCCAAAGAACAGACAATAAATGGATGGTATCAAGTAAGGTTAAAGATAGAGAACATGAATTTCAGTTTAGAGATTGTAGCTATTAAGATGCCAAAGAACAGACAATATAATAGATGGTGTATCAAGAGTATAATTAAAAGATAGAAATTAACATAGAATTTGCAGTTTTAAGAGATTGTAGCTATTAAGATGCCAAAGAACAGACAATAAATCTGAACGTTGTTATCAAGTAGAACAAAAATTAGAAATTAACATAGAATTTGCAATTTTGGTGTAGCTGTAGATGCAAAGAACAGACAATAAATGCATGGTATCAAGTAGGTAAAAGATAAATTAACATAAGTTGTAGTTTTAGAGATTGTAGCTATTAAGATGCCAAAGAACGAACAAAAAATGGATGGTATCAAGTAGGTAAAAGATGGAAATTAACATACAATTTGCAGTTTTAGAGATTGTAGCTATTAAGATGCCAAAGAACAGACAATAAATGGATGGTGTCAAGTAGGTAAATTATAAGAAATTAACATAGAATTGCAGTTTAATTGATTGTAGCTATTAGAATCAAATAACGAACCAATAAATGGATGGTATCAGAAGGCTAGGTAAAGATAGAAATTAACATAAATTTGCAGTTTTGAAAGTGCCGTTAATATTAAGATGCCAAAGGACAGACAATAAATGGATGGTATCAAGTAGGTAAAAGATAGAAATTAACATAGAATTTGCAGTTTCCCAAAGTTAACGGCTATTAAGATGCCAAAGATCAGACAATAAATGGATGGTGTCAAGTAGGTAAAATATAGAAATTAACATAGAATTTGCAGTTTAAGTGTAGCTATTAAGATGCCAAAAGAACAGTGTAAATGGATGGTATCAAGTAGGTAAAAGATAGAAATTAACATAGAATTTGCAGTTTTTAGAATTGTAGATATTAAGATGCCAAAGGACAGACAATAAATGGATGGTATCAAGTAGGTAAAAGATAAAGAAATTAACATAGATTTTGATTTAGTGATTGTAGCTATTAAGATGCAAGAACAGACAATAAATGGATGGTATCAAATGAGTAAAAAGATAAAAATTAACATAATTTTAAGTTTTAGAGATTGTAGCTATTAAGATGCCAAAGAACAGACAATAAATGGATGGAATCAAGTAGGTAAAAGGTAAAATTAACATAGAATTTGCAGTTTTATAGATTGTAGCTATTAAGATGCCAAAAGAACAGATAAATAAATGGATAAATTCAAGTAGGTAAAAGATGAAATTAACATAGAATTTGCAGTTTTACAGTGTAGCCTATTAAGATGCCCAAAAGAGCAAATAATAAATGGATGGTATCAAGTAGGTTAAAGATAAAAATTAACATAGAATTTGCAGGATTTTAGAGATTGTAGCTATTAAGATGCCAAAGAACAGACAATAAATGGATGGTGTCAAGTAGGTTAAAGATAGAAATTAACATAGAATTTGCAGTTTTAGAGATTGTAGCTATTAAGATGCCAAAGAACAGACAATAAATGGATGGTGTCAAGTAGGTAAAAGATAGAAATTAACCTTAAATTTGCAGTTTAAGAGATTGTAGCTATTAAGATGCCAAGAACAGACAATAAATGGATGGTATCAAGTAGGTAAGATAGAAATTAACATAGAATTTGCAGTTTTAGAGATTGTAGCTATTAAGATGCCACAGGACAGACAATAAATGGATGGTATCAAGTAGGTAAAAAGATAGAAATTAACATAGAATTTTCAGTTTTAGTGATTGTAGCTATTAAGATGCCAAAGAACAGACAATAAATGGATGGTATCAAGTAGGTAAAGATGAAATTAACATAAATTTGCAGTTTTAGAGATTGTAGCTATTAAGATGCCAAAGAACAGACAATAAATGGATGGTATCAAGTAGGTTAAAGATAGAAATTAACATAGAATTTGCAGTTTTAGAGATTGTAGCTATTAAGATGCCAAAGAACAGACAATAAATGGATGGTGTCAAGTAGGTAAAAGATAGAAATTAACATTGAATTTGCAGTTTAAAGAGATTGTAGCTATTAAGATGCCAAAAAGACAGACAATAAATGGATGGTATCAAGTAGGTAAAAGATAGAAATTAACATAGAATTTGCAGTTTTAGAGATTGTAGCTATTAAGATGCCAAAGAACAGACAATAAATGGATGGTATCAAGTAGGTAAAAGATAGAAATTAACATAGAATTTGCAGTTTTGGTGTAGCTATTAAGATGCAAAGAACAGACAATAAATGGATGGTATCAAGTAGGTAAAAGATAGAAATTAACATAGAATTTGCAGTTTTAGAGATTGTAGCTATTAAGATGCCAAAGAACAGACAATATATGGATGGTGTCAAGTAGGTAAAAGATAGAAATTAACATAGAATTTGCAGTTTAAGAGATTGTAGCTATTAAGATGCCAAAGAACGAACAATAAATGGATGGTATCAAGTAGGTAAAAAAGATAGAAATTAACATAGAATTTGCGGTTTAGAGATTGTAGCTATTAAGATGCCAAAGGACAGACAATAAATGGATGGTATCAAGTAGGTAAAAGATAGAAATTAACATAGGAGAATTTTCAGTTTTAGTGATTGTAGCTATTAAGATGCCAAAAGAACAGACAATAAATGGATGGTATCAAGTAGGTAAAAGATGAAATTAACATAGAATTTGCAGTTTTAGAGATTGTAGCTATTAAGATGCCAAGCAGACAATAAATGGATGGTATCAAGTAGGTAAATGATAGAAATTAACATAGAATTTGCAGTTTTAGAGATTGTATCTATTAAGATGCCAAATAACAGACAATAAATGGATGGTATCAAGTAGGTAAAAGATAGAAATTAACATAGAATTTGCAGTTTAAAGAGATTGTAGCTATTAAGATGCC
>JBBBDQ010025951.1:0-14027 GCA_037127315.1 Ascarosepion bandense | reverse complement strand
CACCTAGAAGACTTCTCTTATTTACATTTAATATTCCAGTATTATGGAGTTAGGCTAAGTACAAGTAATGATAATCCCTGACATTCGGTAAACATTAGCCTACCAGATACCTCAATTTCACATAGAAGACTTCTCTTATTTACATTTAATATTCCAGTATTATAGAGTTAGGCTAAGTACAAGTAATGATAATCCCTGACATTCGGTAAACATTAGCCTACCAGATACCTCAATTTCACATAGAAGACTTCTCTCATTTACATTTAATATTCCAGTATTATGGAGTTAGGCTAAGTACAAGTAATGATAATCCCTGACATTCGGTAAACATTAGCCTACCAGATACCTCAATTTCACATAGAAGACTTCCCTTGTTTACAGTTAATATTTCAGTATTATGGAGTTAGGCTAAGTACAAGTAATGATAATCCCTGACATTCGGTAAACATTAGCCTACCAGATACCTCAATTTCACACAGAAGACTTCCCTTGTTTACATTTAATATTTCAGTATTATGGAGTTAGGCTAAGTACAAGTAATGATAATCCCTGACATTCGGTAAACATTATCCTACCAGATACCTCAATTTCACATAGAAGACTTCTCTTATTTACATTTAATATTCCAGTATTATGGAGTTAGGCTAAGTACAAGTAATGATAATCCCTGACATTCGGTAAACATTAGCCTACCAGATACCTCAATTTCACATAGAAGACTTCTCTCATTTACATTTAATATTCCAGTATTATGGAGTTAGGCTAAGTACAAGTAATGATAATCCCTGACATTCAGTAAACATTAGCCTACCAGATACCTCAATTTCACATAGAAGACCTCCCTTGTTTACATTTAATATTTCAGTATTATGGAGTTAGGCTAAGTACAAGTAATGATAATCCCTGACATTCGGTAAACATTAGCCTACCAGATACCTCAATTTCACATAGAAGACTTCCCTTGTTTACATTTAATATTTCAGTAGTATGGAGTTAGGCTAAGTAAAAGTAATGATAATCCCTGACATTCGGTAAACATTAGCCTACCAGATACCTCGATTTCACATAGAAGACTTCCCTTGTTTACATTTAATATTTCAGTATTATGGAGTTAGGCTATGTACAAGTAATGATAATCCCTGACATTCGGCAAACATTAGCCTACCAGATACCTCAATTTCACATAGAAGACTTCTCTCATTTACATTAAATATTTCAGTATTATGGAGTTAGGCTAAGTACAAGTAATGATAATCCCTGACATTCGGTAAACATTACCCTACCAGAGACCTCAATTTCACATAGAAGTCTTCCCTTGTTTACATGTAATATTTCAGTATTATGGAGTTAGGCTAAGTACAAGTAATGATAATCCCTGACATTCGGTAAACATTAGCCTACCAGAACCTCAATTTCACATAGAAGACTTCCCTTGCAGTTAATATTTCAGTATTGTAAGGTTAGGCTAAGTACAAGTAATGATAATCCCTGACATTCGGTAAACATTAGCCTACCAGATACCTCAATTTCACACAGAAGACTTCCTTGTTTATTTAATATTTCAGTATTATGGAGTTAGGCTAAAGTACAAGTAATGATAATCCCTGACATTAGGTAAACATTATCCTACCAGATACCTCAATTTCACATAGAAGACTTCTCTTATTTACATTTAATATTCCAGTATTATGGAGTTAGGCTAAGTACAAGTAATGATAATCTGACATTCGGTAAACATTAGCCTACCAGATATAATTTCACATAGAAGACTTCTCTCATTTACATTTAATATTCCAGTATTATGGAGTTAGGCTAAGTACAAGTAATGATAATCCCTGACATTCAGTAAACATTAGCCTACCAGATACCTCAATTTCACGAAGACTTCCCTTGTTTACATTTAATATTTCAGTATTATGGAGTTAGGCTAAGTACAAGTAATGATAATCCCTGACATTCGGTAAACATTAGCCTACCAGATACCTCAATTTCACATAAGAGAACTTCCCTTGTTTACATTTAATATTTCAGTATTATGGAGTTAGGCTAAGTACAAGTAATGATAATCCCTGACATTCGGTAAACATTAGCCTACCAGATACCTCGATTTCACATAGAAGACTTCCCTTGTTTACATTTAATATTTCAGTATTATGGAGTTAGGCTATGTACAAGTAATGATAATCCCTGACATTCGGCAAACATTAGCCTACCAGATACCTCAATTTCACATAAAGACTTCTCTCATTTACATTAAATATTTCAGTATTATGGAGTTAGGCTAAGTACAAGTAATGATAATCCCTGACATTCGGTAAACATTAGCCTACCAGATACCTCAATTTCACATAGAAGTCTTCCCTTGTTTACATTTAATATTTCAGTATTATGGAGTTAGGCTAAGTACAAGTAATGATAATCCTAGGCAGTTAGGTAAACATTAGCCTACCAGATACTCAATTTCACATAGAAGACTTCCCTTGTTTACATTTAATATTTCAGTATTATGGAGTTAGGCTAAGTACAATGTGTGTCCTGACATTCGGTAAATATTAGCCTACCAGATACCTCGATTTCACATAGAACTTCCCTTATTTACATTTAATATTTCAGTATTATGGAGTTAGGCTAAGTACAAGTAATGATAATCCCTGACATTCGGTAAACATTAGCCTACCAGATACCCCTCGATTTCACATGAAGACTTCCCTTGTTTACATTTAATATTTCTATATTATGGAGTTAAGGCTAAGTACAAGTAATGACAATCCACAACATTCGGTAAACATTAGCCGACCAGATACCATCGATTTCACATAGAAGACTTCCCTTGTTTACATTTAATATTTCAGTATTATGGAGTTAGGCTAAGTACAAGTAATGATAATCCCTGACATTCGGTAAACATTAGCCTACCAGATACCTCGATTTCACATAGAAGACTTCCTTGTTTACATTTAACATTTCAGTATTATGGAGTTAGGCTAAGTACAATAATGATAATCCCTGACATTCGGTAAACATTAGCCTACCAGATACCTCCATTTCACATAGAAGACTTCCCTTGTTTACATTTAATATTCCAGTATTATGGAGTTAGGCTAAGAGTACAAGTAATGATAATCCCTGACATTCGGTAATCATTAGCCTACCAGATACCTCAATTTCACATAGAAGACATCTCTCTTATTTACATTTAATATTCCAGTATTATGGAGTTAGGCTAATTACAAATAATGATAATCTGACATTCGGTAAACATTAGCCTACCAGATACCCTCAATTTCACATAGAAGACTTCTCTTATTTACATTTAATATTCCAGTATTATGGAGTTAGGCTAAGTACAAGTAATGATAATCCCTGACATTCGGTAAACATTAGCCTACCAGATACCTCAATTTCACATAGAAGACTTCCCTTGTTTACATTTAATATTTCAGTATTATGGAGTTAGGCTAAGTACAAGTAATGATAATCCCTGACATTGGGTAAACATTAGCCTACCAGATACCTCAATTTCACATGAACTTCCCTTGTTTACATTTAATATTTCAGTATTATGGAGTTAGGCTAAGTACAATCTAATGATAATCCCTGACATTCGGTAAACATTAGCCTACCAGATACCTCAATTTCACATACAAGACTTCCCTTATTTACATTTAATATTCCAGTATTATGGAGTTAGGCTAAGTACAAGTAATGATAATCCCTGACATTCGGTAAACATTAGCCAACCAGATACCTCAATTTCACAGAGAAGACTTCCCTTGTTTTACATTTAATATTTCAGTATTATGGAGTTTAGGCTAAGTACAAGTAATGATAATCCCTGACATTCGGTAAACATTAGCCTACCAGATACCTCAATTTCACATACAAGACTTCCCTTATTTACATTTAATATTCCAGTATTATGGAGTTAGGCTAAGTACGAGTAATGATAATCCCTGACATTCGGTAAACATTAGACGACCAGATACCTCAATTTCACATAGAAGACTTCCCTTGTTTACATTTAATATTCCAGTATTATGGAGTTAGGCTAAGTACAAGTAATGATAATCCCTGACATTCGGTAAACATTAGCCTACCAGATACCTCAATTTCACATAGAAGTCTTCCCTTGTTTACATTTAATATTTCAGTATTATGGAGTTAGCTAAGTACAAGTAATGATAATCCCTGACATTCGGTAAACATTAGCCTACCAGATACCCTCAATTTCACATAGAAGACTTCCTGTTTTACATTTAATATTTCAGTATTATGGAGTTAGGCTAAGTACAAGTAACATAATCCCTGACATTCGGTAAATATTAGCCTACCAGATACCCGATTTCACATAGAAGACTTTCTTTATTTACATTTAATATTTTAGTAGCTTAGAGTTAGCACAAGTAATGATAATCCCTGACATTCGGTAAACATTAGCCTACCAGATACCTCCTGAGCTCACACAGAAGACTTCCTGTTTACATTTAATATTTCAGTATTATGGAGTTAGGCTGGCACAAGTAATGACAATCCCTGGCTATCTCAAACATTAGCCGACTACATTAATTTCGATTTCACATAGAAGACTTCCCAAGTCATATATTTAATATTTCAGTATTATGGAGTTAGCTAAGTACAATGCAATTAGATAATCCTCTGACATTCGGTAAACATTAGGTCAATCAGACACTTGATTTCTACGTAAGACTTCCCTATATTTACATTTATATATTTCAGTATTATGAGTACAGTCATACAATGATAATCCTACATATCGTGTAAACATTTATCCTACCAGATACCTCAATTTCATGTTGTAGTTATTCTTTCTGAGCCATACTTAATATTCTGTGCATTAAGGCTAAGTACAAGTAATATTAACTCTGACATTCGGAAACATTAGCCTACCAGATACACCATCCTCATGAAAGGATTTCTCTCTATTTGGCATTTAATATTCAGCATTATGGAGTTAGCCACACAAGTAATGATAATCCCTGATGACTGCAAACATTAGCCTACCAGACACTTTTCACTCTTACAGAAGACTTCCTTGTTTACATTTTAATATTTTATTTTGTTGTGCTAAGTACAAGCAATTATTGATCCCTGACATTCGGCAAACATTAGGTCACCAGATACCTCAATTTCATACAGAAGAATTTCCTCTTGTTTACATTTTAATATATTCAGTATTATGGAGTTAGCTACACAAAGTAATGACAATCCCCTTGACATTCTAAACATTAGCCTAAATGATACCCCTTCACATTTCACATTAGAAGACTTCCCCTATACATTTAATATTTTACGTGGAGTTAGGAAGGCTATGTACAAGTTAATGATAATCCCCTGACATCTGCAAACATTATGCCTACCAGATACCTCAATTCTCAGCAGAAGACTCTCCCTATTTACATTTACAATATTTCAGTATTATGGTTAGGCGCGGCTAAGTAATGACAACTCTGACATTCTAAACACATTAGCCTACCAGATACCTCTACCTCACATACAAGACTTCCTTGTCACATTTAATATTCCAGTATTATGGAGTTATTGCCACAAGTAATGATAACCTTCATAATTCATAAATATTTAGCCAAACTGACACCACCTCACAGAGAAACACTTTGTTAGCATTTAATATTTCAGTATTATGAGTTATAGCCAAGAAGCACAAGTAATGACAACTGACATTCGTGTACATTAGCCTACCGTATACCCTGCCTCTATAGTTAATGCGCGGACTTCCCCTTATTTTACTTGGTGATTCATATTACATGGAGTTAGCTACGTACAAGCAATGACAACCCCTGACAGATGGTAAACAGACTACCGTATACCCAGTACCCCCACATAGAAGACTTCCTTGTTTACATTTAATATTTTGTGCATATGAGTTAGCTAAGTACAAGTAATGATAACTTAATACTCCGGTAAACATTTACTCACCAGATACCCCTGACCTTCAACATAGAAGTCTTTCCTGTCAGTACTTAACATTTTATTATGAGTTAGCCAAGCATGTATAACATTAATCCTGAGACATTCGGTAAACATTAGCCTACCAGATACCTCAATTTCACAGTACTCTCATATTTACATTGATGCATATTTTGCACATGGTTAGCCAAGTGCTGCAAGCAATGATAATCCCCATACCTGCAAATATTAGCCTACCAGACACTTCATTTCAACATGAAGACTTCCCTATTTCTACATTTTAATATTTCACATTATGGTTAGCTGTGGTTAACATTATTAATCCCTGACATTCGGTAAACATTAGCCTACCAGACACTGCTTTCTGCCATGGAAGACTTCCCTTGCTTGGTTTAATATTTCAGCACAGGAGTTAGGCTGAGCACAAGAACATAATCCCTGAGATATCTAAACATTAAATGGCCTGATACCTCACATTTCAACATAGAAGACTTCCTTGTTTACATTTAATATTTCATATTATATTAGGCTAAGAAGGGGTACAATATAACTCTGAATATCTTCTGCAAACATTATTCTTATCACCAGATACCCCTTCTATTCTCAGCATCTCCTGTTTCACTTAATATTTCAGTATTATGGTTAGGCCAAGCACAAGTAATGATAACCCTGAGTTACCAAACACATCCTACCAGATACCTCACTTGACAGAAGACTTCTATTTACATTTAATGACTCAGTGTCATGGAGTTAGGCTGTACAAGTAATGATAATCCCTGACATTCGGTAAACATTAGCCTACCAGATACCCCAATTTCACATATGACTTCATTTACATTTAATATTCCGAGTATTATGGAGTTAGCTAAGTACAAGTAATGATAATCCCTGACATTCAGTAACACTATCACTGATTTAATTTAATTGCAAGCATAGAAGCACTTCCTTGTTTACATTTAATATTTCAGTATTTTATGGAGTCTAGGCTAAGTATGTTAACATAATCTCAATATCGGTAAACATTAGCCTACCAGATACCCTGAATTGCACAGAAGACTTCCTTGTGTTTATTTAATATTTCAGTATTATGGAGTTAGGCTAAGTACAAGTAATGATAATCCCTGACATTCGGTAAACATTAGCCTACCAGATACCTCGATTTCTCACATAGAAGACTTCCCTTGTTTACATTTAATATTTCAGTATTATGGAGTTAGGCTATGTACAAGTAATGATGGAACCCTGACATTCGGCAAACATTAGCCTACCAGATACCTCAATTTCACATAGAACATTCTCTCATTTACATTAAATATTTCAGTATTATGGAGTTAGGCTAAGTACAAGTAATGATAATCCCTGACATTCGGTAAACATTAGGTCACGTATACCTCATCACATAGAAGTCTTCCCTTGTTTACATTTAATATTTCAGTATTATGGAGTTAGGCTAAGTACAAGTAATGATAATCCCTGACATTCGGTAAACATTAGCCTACCAGATACCTCAATTTCACATAGAAGACTTCCCTTGTTTACAGTTAATATTTCAGTATTATGGAGTTAGGCTAAGTACAAGTAATGATAATCCCTGACATTCGGTAAACATTAGCCTACCAGATACCTCAATTTCACACAGAAGACTTCCCTTGTTTACATTTAATATTTCAGTATTATGGAGTTAGGCTAAGTACAAGTAATGATAAACCCTGACATTCGGTAAACATTATCCTACCAGATACCTCAATTTCACATAGAAGACTTCTCTTATTTACATTTAATATTCCAGTATTATGGAGTTAGGCTAAGTACAAGTAATGATAATCCCTGACATTCGGTAAACATTAGCCTACCAGATACCTCAATTTCACATAGAAGACTTCTCTCATTTACATTTAATATTCCAGTATTATGGAGTTAGGCTAAGTACAAGTAATGATAATCCCTGACATTCAGTAAACATTAGCCTACCAGATACCTCAATTTCACATAGAAGACTTCCCTTGTTTACATTTAATATTTCAGTATTATGGAGTTAGGCTAAGTACAAGTAATGATAATCCCTGACATTCGGTAAACATTAGCCTACCAGATACCTCAATTTCACATAGAAGACTTCCCTTGTTTACATTTAATATTTCAGTATTATGGAGTTAGGCTAAGTACAAGTAATGATAATCCCTGACATTCGGTAAACATTAGCCTACCAGATACCTCGATTTCACATAGAAGACTTCCCTTGTTTACATTTAATATTTCAGTATTATGGAGTTAGGCTAAGTACAAGTAATGATAATCCCTGACATTCGGTAAATATTAGCCTACCAGATACCTCGATTTCACATAGAAGACTTCCCTTATTTACATTTAATATTTCAGTATTATGGAGTTAGGCTAAGTACAAGTAATGATAATCCCTGACATTCGGTAAACATTAGCCTACCAGATACCTCGATTTCACATAGAAGACTTCCCTTGTTTACATTTAATATTTCAGTATTATGGAGTTAGGCTAAGTACAAGTAATGACAATCCCTGACATTCGGTAAACATTAGCCTACCAGATACCTCGATTTCACATTGAAGACTTCCCTTGTTTACATTTAACATTTCAGTATTATGGAGTTAGGCTAAGTACAATAATGATAATCCCTGACATTCGGTAAACATTAGCCTACCAGATACCTCCATTTCACATAGAAGACTTCCCTTGTTTACATTTAATATTCCAGTATTATGGAGTTAGGCTAAGTACAAGTAATGATAATCCCTGACATTCGGTAATCATTAGCCTACCAGATACCTCAATTTCACATAGAAGACTTCTCTTATTTACATTTAATATTCCAGTATTATGGAGTTAGGCTAAGTACAAGTAATGATAATCCCTGACATTCGGTAAACATTAGCCTACCAGATACCTCAATTTCACATAGAAGACTTCTCTTATTTACATTTAATATTCCAGTATTATGGAGTTAGGCTAAGTACAAGTAATGATAATCCCTGACATTCGGTAAACATTAGCCTACCAGATACCTCAATTTCACATAGAAGACTTCCCTTGTTTACATTTAATATTTCAGTATTATGGAGTTAGGCTAAGTACAAGTAATGATAATCCCTGACATTCGGTAAACATTAGCCTACCAGATACCTCAATTTCACATAGAAGACTTCCCTTGTTTACATTTAATATTTCAGTATTATGGAGTTAGGCTAAGTACAAGTAATGATAATCCCTGACATTCGGTAAACATTAGCCTACCAGATACCTCAATTTCACATAGAAGACTTCCCTTGTTTACATTTAATATTTCAGTATTATGGAGTTAGGCTAAGTACAAGTAATGATAATCCCTGACATTCGGTAAACATTAGCCTACCAGATACCTCAATTTCACATAGAAGACTTCCCTTGTTTACATTTAATATTTCAGTATTATGGAGTTAGGCTAAGTACAAGTAATGATAATCCCTGACATTCGGTAAACATTAGCCTACCAGATACCTCAATTTCACATACAAGACTTCCCTTATTTACATTTAATATTCCAGTATTATGGAGTTAGGCTAAGTACAAGTAATGATAATCCCTGACATTCGGCAAACATTAGCCAACCAGATACCTCAATTTCACAGAGAAGACTTCCCTTGTTTACATTTAATATTTCAGTATTATGGAGTTAGGCTAAGTACAAGTAATGATAATCCCTGACATTCGGTAAACATTAGCCTACCAGATACCTCAATTTCACATACAAGACTTCCCTTATTTACATTTAATATTCCAGTATTATGGAGTTAGGCTAAGTACAAGTAATGATAATCCCTGACATTCGGTAAACATTAGCCTACCAGATACCTCAATTTCACATAGAAGACTTCCCTTGTTTACATTTAATATTTCAGTATTATGGAGTTAGGCTAAGTACAAGTAATGATAATCCCTGACATTCGGTAAATATTAGCCTACCAGATACCTCGATTTCACATAGAAGACTTACCTTATTTACATTTAATATTTCAGTATTATGGAGTTAGGCTAAGTACAAGTAATGATAATCCCTGACATTCGGTAAACATTAGCCTACCAGATACCTCGATTTCACATAGAAGACTTCCCTTGTTTACATTTAATATTTCAGTATTATGGAGTTAGGCTAAGTACAAGTAATGACAATCCCTGACATCTGCAAACATTAGCCGACCAGATACCTCGATTTCACATAGAAGACTTCCCTTGTTTACATTTAATATTTCAGTATTATGGAGTTAGGCTAAGTACAAGTAATGATAATCCCTGACATTCGGTAAACATTAGCCTACCAGATACCTCTCGATTTCACATAGAAGACTTCCCTTGTTTACATTTAACATTTCAGTATTATGGAGTTAGGCTAAGTACAATAATGATAATCCCTGACATTCGGTAAACATTAGCCTACCAGATACCTCCATTTCACATAGAAGACTTCTGTTTACATTTAATATTCCAGTATTATGAGTTAGCTAAGTACAAGTAATGATAATCCCTGACATTCGGTAATCATTAGCCTACCAGATACCTCAATTTCACATAGAAGTTCTCTTATTTACATTTAATATTCCAGTATTATGGAGTTAGCTAAGTACAAGTAATGATAATCCCTGACATTCGGTAAACATTAGCCTACCAGATACCTCAATTTCACATAGAAGACTTTCATTTTACATTTAATATTCCAGTATTATGAGTTAGGTAAAGCTAAGTACAAGTAATGATAATCCCTGACATTCGGTAAACATTAGCCTACCAGATACCTCAATTTCACATAGAAGACTTCCTTGTTTACATTTAATACTTCAGTATTATGGAGTTAGCTAAGTACAAGTAATGATAATCCCTGACATTCGGTAAACATTAGCCTACCAGATACCTCTAATTTCACATAGAAGACTTCCTTGTTTACATTTAATATTTCAGTATTATGGAGTTAGGCTAAGTACAAGTAATGATAATCCCTGACATCTGCAAACATTAGCCTAACAGATACCTCAATTTCACATAGAAGACTTCCCCTTGTTTACATTTAATATTTCAGTATTATGGAGTTAGGCTAAGTACAAGTAATGATAATCCCTGACATTCGGTAAACATTAGACTATCAGATACCTCAATTTCACATAGAAGACTTCCCTTTGTTTACATTTAATATTTCAGTATTATGGAGTTAGGCTAAGTACAAGTAATGATAATCCCTGACATTCGGTAAACATTAGCCTACCAGATACCTCAATTTCACATACAAGACTTCCCTTATTTACATTTAATATTCCAGTATTATGGAGTTAGGGCTAAGTACAAGTAATGATAATCCCTGACATTCGGTAAACATTAGCCAACCAGATACCTCAATTTCACAGAGAACTTCCTTAGCTTACATTTAATATTTCAGTATTATGGAGTTAGGCTAAGTACAAGTAATGATAATCCCTGACATTCGGTAAACATTAGCTACCAGATACCTCAATTTCACATACAAGACTTCCCTTATTTACATTTAATATTCCAGTATTAGCAGAGTTAGGTAAAAGTACAAATGTGATAATCCCTGACATTCGGTAAACATTAGCCAGAACCCCAGATACCCTCCGATTTCACATAGAAGACTTCCTTATTTACATTTAATATTTCAGTATTATGGAGTTAGGCTAAGTACAAGTAATGATAATCCACGACGTTCGGTAAACATTAGCCTACCAGATACCTCGATTTCACATAGAAGACTTCCCTTGTTTACATTTAATATTTCAGTATTATGGAGTTAGGCTAAGTACAAGTAATGACAATCCCTGACATTCGGTAAACATTAGCCGACCAGATGCCTCGATTTCACATGAAGACTTCCTTGTTTACATTTAATATTTCAGTATTATGGAGTTAGGCTAAGTACAAGTAATGATAATCCCTGACATTCGGTAAACATTAGCCTACCAGATACCTCGATTTCACATAGAAGACTTCCCTTGTTTACATTTAACATTTCAGTATTATGGAGTTAGGCTAAGTACAATAATGATAATCCCTGACATTAGGTAAACATTAGCCTACCAGATACCTCCATTTCACATAGAAGACTTCCCTTGTTTACATTTAATATTCCAGTATTATGGAGTTAGGCTAAGTACAATGACAGTAATCTGACATTCGGTAAACATTAGCCTACCAGATACCTCCATTTCACATAGAGAACTTCCCTTGTTTACATTTAATATTCCAGTATTATGGAGTGAGGCTAAGTACAAGTAATGATAATCCCTGACATTCGGTAATCATTAGCCTACAGATACCTCAATTTCACATAGAAGACTTCTCTTATTTACATTTAATATTCCAGTATTATGGAGTTAGGCTAAGTACAAGTAATGATAATCCCTGACATTGAGCAAACATTAGCCTACCAGATACCTCAATTTCACATAGAAGACTTCTCTTATTTACATTTAATATTCCAGTATTATGGAGTTAGGCTAAGTACAAGTAATGATAATCACAGCATTCGGTAAACATTAGCCTACAGATACCCTCAATTTCACATGAAAGCTTCCCTTGTTTACACATTTAATATTTCAGTATTATGGAGTTAGGCTAAGTACAAGTAATGATAATCCCTGACATTAAATTAGCTTAGCCTACAGATACCTCAATTTCACATAGAAGACTTCCCTTGTTTACATTTAATATTTCAGTATTATGGAGTTAGGCTAAGTACAAGTAATAGTAATCCTGACATTTCGGTAAACATTAGCTAACAGATACTCAATTTCACATAGGAGCCCTTGTTTACATTTAATATTTCAGTATTATGGAGTTAGGCTAAGTACAAGTAATGATAATCCCTGACATTCGGTAAACATTAGACTATCAGATACCTCAATTTCACATAGAAGACTTCCCTTGTTTACATTTAATATTTCAGTATTATGGAGTTAGGCTAAGTACAAGTAATGATAATCCCTGACATTCGGTAAACATTAGCCTACCAGATACCTCAATTTCACATACAAGACTTCCCTTATTTACATTTAATATTCCAGTATTATGGAGTTAGGCTAAGTACAAGTAATGATAATCCCTGACATTCGGTAAACATTAGCCTACCAGATACCTCGATTTCACATGGAAGACTTCCCTTGTTTACATTTAATATTTCAGTATTATGGAGTTAGGCTAAGTACAAGTAATGATAATCCCTGACATTCGGTAAACATTAGCCGACCAGATACCTCGATTTCACATAGAAGACTTCCGTTGTTTACATTTAATATTTCAGTATGATGGAGTTAGGCTAAGTACAAGTAATGATAATCCCTGACATTCGGCAAACATTAGACTATCAGATACCTCGATTTCACATAGAAGACTTCCCTTGTTTACATTTAATATTTCAGTATTATGGAGTTAGGCTAAGTACAAGTAATGATAATCCCTGACATTCGGTAAACATTAGACTACCAGATACCTCGATTTCACATAGAAGACTTCCCTTGTTTACATTTAATATTTCAGTATTATGGAGTTAGGCTAAGTACAAGTAATGATAATCCCTGACATTCGGTAAACATTAGCCTACCAGATACCTCGATTTCACATAGAAGACTTCCCTTGTTTCCATTTAATATTTCAGTATTATGGAGTTAGGCTAAGTACAAGTAATGATAATCCCTGACATTCGGTAAACATTAGCCTACCAGATACCTCGATTTCACATGGAAGACTTCCCTTGTTTACATTTAATATTTCAGTATGATGGAGTTAGGCTAAGTACAAGTAATGATAATCCCTGACATTCGGTAAACATTAGCCTACCAGATACCTCGATTTCACATAGAAGACTTCCCTTGTTTACATTTAATATTTCAGTATTATGGAGTTAGGCTAAGTACAAGTAATGATAATCCCTGACATTCGGTAAACATTAGCCGACCAGATACCTCGATTTCACATAGAAGACTTCCCTTGTTTACATTTAATATTTCAGTATGATGGAGTTAGGCTAAGTACAAGTAATGATAATCCCTGACATTCGGCAAACATT
>JBBBDQ010025950.1:0-24480 GCA_037127315.1 Ascarosepion bandense | reverse complement strand
GGTAAATATTAGCCGACCAGATACCTCGATTTCACATAGAAGACTTCCGTTGTTTACATTTAATATTTCAGTATGATGGAGTTAGGCTAAGTACAAGTAATGATAATCCCTGACATTCGGCAAACATTAGACTATCAGATACCTCGATTTCACATAGAAGACTTCCCTTGTTTACATTTAATATTTCAGTATTATGGAGTTAGGCTAAGTACAAGTAATGATAATCCCTGACATTCGGTAAACATTAGACTACCAGATACCTCGATTTCACATAGAAGACTTCCCTTGTTTACATTTAATATTTCAGTATTATGGAGTTAGGCTAAGTACAAGTAATGATAATCCCTGACATTCGGTAAACATTAGCCTACCAGATACCTCGATTTCACATAGAAGACTTCCCTTGTTTCCATTTAATATTTCAGTATTATGGAGTTAGGCTAAGTACAAGTAATGATAATCCCTGACATTCGGTAAACATTAGCCTACCAGATACCTCGATTTCACATAGAAGACTTCCCTTGTTTACATTTAATATTCCAGTATTATGGAGTTAGGCTATGTACAAGTAATGATAATCCCTGACATTCGGCAAACATTAGCCTACCAGATACCTCGATTTCACATAGAAGACTTCCCTTGTTTACATTTAATATTTCAGTATTATGGAGTTAGGCTAAGTACAAGTAATGATAATCCCTGACATTCGGTAAACATTAGCCTACCAGATACCTCGATTTCACATAGAAGACTTCCGTTGTTTACATTTAATATTTCAGTATTATGGAGTTAGGCTAAGTACAAGTAATGATAATCCCTGACATTCGGTAAACATTAGCCTACCAGATACCTCGATTTCACATAGAAGACTTCCCTTGTTTACATTTAATATTTCAGTATTATGGAGTTAGGCTAAGTACAAGTAATGATAATGCCTGACATTCGGTAAACATTAGCCTACCAGATACCTCCATTTCACATAGAAGACTTCCCTTATTTACATTTAATATTCCAGTATTATGGAGTTAGGCTAAGTACAGTTAATGATAATCCCTGACATTCGGTAATCATTAGCCTACCAGATACCTCAATTTCACATAGAAGACATCTCTTATTTACATTTAATATTCCAGTATTATGGAGTTAGGCTAAGTACAAGTAATGATAATCCCTGACATTCGGTAAACATTAGCCTACCAGATACCTCAATTTCACACAGAAGACTTCCCTTGTTTACATTTAATATTTCAGTATTATGGAGTTAGGCTAAGTAGAAGTAATGATAAGTCTGGCATTAGGTAAACATTATCCTACCAGATACATCAATTTTCACTGAAGACTTCTTATTATTTAATATTCCATTATTTATGAGTTAGATAAGTACAAGTAATGATAATCCTGACATTCGGTAAACATTAGCCTACAGATACCCTCAATTTAGAACTTCTCTCATTTACATTTAATATTTAAGTATTATGGAGTTAGTAAGTACTGGTAATGATAATCCCTGACATTAGGTAAACATTAGCCTACCAAATGCCTCAATTTCACATAGAAGACTTCTCTATGTTACATTTAATATTCCAGTATTATGGAGTTAGGCTAAGTACAAGTAATGATAATCCCTGACATTCAGTAAACATTAGCCTACCAGATACCTCAATTTCACACCAAACTTCCCTTGTTTACATTTAATATTTCAGTATTATGGAATTGACTAGTACAAGTAATGATAATCTGACATTAGGTAAACATTATTTCAGATACCTCAGATTTCACATAGAAGACTTCCCTTGTTTACATTTAATATGATATTATGGAGTTAGGCTAGGTACAAGTAATGATAATCCCTGACATTCGGTAAACATTGACCTACCAGATACTCATTCACATAAAGACTTCCCTTGTTTACATTTAATATTTCAGTATTATGGAGTTAGGCTATGTGCAAATAATGATAATCTATGACATTCGGCAAACCTTCAGCCTACAGATACCTCAATTTCACATAGAAGACTTCTCTCATTTACATTATAAATATTTCAGTATTATTAGGTTAGGCTAAGTACAAGTAATGATAATCCTAAGCATTGAGTAAACATTAGCCTGCAATTACCTCAATTTCACGAGAACTTCCTTGTTTAAATAATATTTCAATGTGGTTAGGCTAAGTAAGTAATCAATCACATTAGGTAAAATTAGCCTACCTGATACCTCAATTTTACATAGAAGACTTGCTTGTTTACATTTTAATATTTCAGTATGGAGTTAGGCTAAGTACAAGTAATGATAATCCTGACATTAGGTAAACATTAGCCTACCAGATATGATTTCACATAGAAATATATACACATTGTCTTGATATAACTGAGTTAGGCTAAGTACAAGTAATGATAATCCCTGACATTCAGTGGCTTGACCAACTACAGATACCTCAATTCTATAGAAGACTTCTCTCATTTGCATTTAATATTCAGTATTATAAAATTCAGGCTAAGTACAAGTAATGATAAATAGTGCTTGTTAATACCTACAGATACCTCAATTTCACATAGAACTTTAACATTTGGTTAATATTTCAGTATTATGGAGTTAGACTATGGTAAATGATAATCCCTGACATTGATTGTGCTTCTGAATGCCTCAATTTCTGAGGGCTTCATATTTATTTAATATTTCAGTATTGGAGTTAGGCTAAGTACAATTAATGATAATCTGTTGTTCGGTAAACATTATCCTACAGATACCTCAATTCCTTTGAACTTCTCTTATTAACATTTAATATTCCATTATTATGGAGTTGAGCTAATTACAATGATAATCCTGACATTAGGTAAACATGAACTGAATATCGTTCACATAAGCTTCTCTCATTTGTTCAATATTGAAAATTGTTGGAGTTAGGCTTTAAGTACAAGTAATCAATACAAGCATTGATTATAACCTGACATACCAGATATAATTTCACATAGAAGACTTCCCTTGTTTACATTTATGTTCAGTATTATGTAATTTGAATATGATACAAATGACAATCTGACATTGATCATTATTATGAATATCGATTTCTTGAAGCTTCATTTGCAATTGTAACAATATGAGTTGGGCTAAGTAGTAGCGATAATCCCTGACATTCAGTAGTAACCTACAAATGTATAATTTTTAACATAAACTTGTGTTTACATTGTCTTTCAGTATTGAATTGAGCCTGAAATCCAAATAATGATAATCGACATTGATCTAAACATTATTACTACTGAATACCTCAATTCACATAAATTTCCCTTGTTTACATTTAACTGGCCAATAGTGGATTAGGTAATTACAAGTAATGATAATCTAGCATTAATTAAACATAGCCTACAGATACGATTTCACACTGAAGACTTCCCTTGTTTATTTAATATTTCAGTATTATGGAGTTAGGCTATGCAAATGGCCAATCCCAGCATTCGGCAAACATTATTACCAAATGCCTCAATTTCACGAAGACTTCTCATTTACATTAAATATTTATTATGGAGTTAGGCTAATTACAAGTAATGATAATCCCTGACATTGACAACAGTGTACAATTACTAATTTCTTTTGAAAGACTTCCTGTACATTTAATATTTCAGTATTATGCAGTTGTTCATTGATAATAAATAATCCCCGTGATTCGGTAAAAATTAGCCTACCAGATACCTCAATTTCACATAGAAGACTTCACTTGTTTACATTTAATATTTCAGTATTATGGAGTTAGGCTAAGTACAAGTAATGATAATCCCTGACATTCGGTAAACATTAGCCTACCAGATACCTCGATTTCACATAGAAGACTTCTCTTATTTACATTTAATATTTCAGTATTATGGAGTTAGGCTAAGTACAAGTAATGATAATCCCTGACATTCAGTAAACATTAGCCTACCAGATACCTCAATTTCACATAGAAGACTTCCCTTGTTTACATTTAATATTTCAGTATTATGGAGTTAGGCTAAGTACAAGTAATGATAATCCCTGACATTCGGTAAACATTAGCCTACCAGATACCTCAATTTCACATAGAATACTTCTCTCATTTACATTTAATATTCCAGTATTATGGAGTTAGGCTAAGTACAAGTAATGATAATCCCTGACATTCGGTAAACACTAGCCTACCAGATACCTCAATTTCACATAGAAGACTTCCCTTGTTTACATTTAATATTTCAGTGTTATGGAGTTAGGCTAAGTACAAGTAATGATAATCCCTGACATTCGGTAAACATTAGCCTACCAGATACCTCAATTTCACATAGAAGACTTCTCTCATTTACATTTAATATTCCAGTATTATGGAGTTAGGCTAAGTACAAGTAATGATAATCCCTGACATTCAGTAAACATTAGCCTACCAGATACCTCGATTTCACATAGAAGACTTCCCCTGTTTACATTTAATATTTCAGTATTATGGAGTTAGGCTAAGTACAAGTAATGATGATGCCTGACATTCGGTAAACATTAGCCTACCAGATACCTCAATTTCACATAGAAGACTTCCCTTATTTACATTTAATATTCCAGTATTATGGAGTTAGGCTAAGTACAAGTAATGATAATCCCTGACATTCGGTAATCATTAGCCTACCAGATACCTCAATTTCACATAGAAGACATCTCTTGTTTACATTTAATATTCCAGTATTATGAAGTTAGGCTAAGTACAAGTAATGATAATCCCTGACATTCGGTAAACATTAGCCTACCAGATACCTCGATTTCACATAGAAGACTTCTCTTATTTACATTTAATATTACAGTATTATGGAGTTAGGCTAAGTACAAGTAATGATAATCCCTGACATTCGGTAAACATTAGCCTACCAGATACCTCAATTTCACATAGAAGACTTCTCTTATTTACATTTAATATTCCAGTATTATGGAGTTAGGCTAAGTACAAGTAATGATAATCCCTGACATTCGGTAAACATTAGCCTACCAGATACCTCAATTTCACATAGAAGACTTCTCTCATTTACATTTAATATTCCAGTATTATGGAGTTAGGCTAAGTACAAGTAATGAGAATCCCTGACATTCGGTAAACATTAGCCTACCAGATACCTCAATGTCACATAGAAGACTTCCCTTGTTTACATTTAATATTTCAGTATTATGGAGTTAGGCTAAGTACAAGTAATGATAATCCCTGACATTCGGTAAACATTAGCCTACCAGATACCTCAATTTCACATAGAAGACTTCCCTTGTTTACATTGAATATTTCAGTATTATGGAGTTAGGCTAGGTACAACTAATGATAATCCCTGACATTCGGTAAACATTGGCCTACCAGATACCTCAATTTCACATAGAAGACTTCTCTTATTTACATTTAATATTCCAGTATTATGGAGTTAGGCTAAGTACAAGTAATGATAATCCCTGACATTCGGTAAACATTAGCCTACCAGATACCTCAATTTCACATAGAAGACTTCTCTCATTTACATTTAATATTCCAGTATTATGGAGTTAGGCTAAGTACAAGTAATGATAATCCCTGACATTCGGTAAACATTAGCCTACCAGATACCTCAATTTCACATAGAAGACTTCCCTTGTTTACATTTAATATTTCAGTATTATGGAGTTAGGCTAAGTACAAGTAATGATAATCCCTGACATTCGGTAAACATTAGCCTACCAGATACCTCAATTTCACATAGAAGACTTCTCTCATTTACATTTAATATTCCAGTATTATGGAGTTAGGCTAAGTACAAGTAATGATAATCCCTGACATTCGGTAAACACTAGCCTACCAGATACCTCAATTTCACATAGAAGACTTCCCTTGTTTACATTTAATATTTCAGTGTTATGGAGTTAGGCTAAGTACAAGTAATGATAATCCCTGACATTCGGTAAACATTAGCCTACCAGATACCTCAATTTCACATAGAAGACTTCTCTCATTTACATTTAATATTCCAGTATTATGGAGTTAGGCTAAGTACAAGTAATGATAATCCCTGACATTCAGTAAACATTAGCCTACCAGATACCTCAATTTCACATAGAAGACTTCCCTTGTTTACATTTAATATTTCAGTATTATGGAGTTAGGCTAAGTACAAGTAATGATAATCCCTGACATTCGGTAAACATTAGCCTACCAGATACCTCAATTTCACATAGAAGACTTCCCTTGTTTACATTTAATATTTAAGTATTATGGAGTTAGGCTAAGTACAAGTAATGATAATCCCTGACATTCGGTAAACATTAGCCTACCAGATACCTCGATTTCACATAGAAGACTTCCCTTGTTTACATTTAATATTTCAGTATTATGGAGTTAGGCTATGTACAAGTAATGATAATCCCTGACATTCGGCAAACATTAGCCTACCAGATACCTCAATTTCACATAGAAGACTTCTCTCATTTACATTTAATATTTCAGTATTATGGAGTTAGGCTAGGTACAAGTAATGATAATCCCTGACATTCGGTAAACATTAGCCTACCAGATACCTCAATTTCACATAGAAGACTTCCCTTGTTTACATTTAATATTTCAGTATTATGGAGTTAGGCTAAGTACAAGTAATGATAATCCCTGACATTCGGTAAACATTAGCCTACCAGATACGTCAATTTCACATAAAAGACTTCCCTTGTTTATATTTAATATTTCAGTATTATGGAGTTAGGCTAAGTACAAGTAATGATAATCCCTGACATTCGGTAAACATTAGCCTACCAGATACCTCAATTTCACATAGAAGACTTCTCTCATTTACATTTAATATTTCAGTATTATGGAGTTAGGCTAGGTACAAGTAATGATAATCCCTGACATTCGGTAAACATTAGCCTACCAGATACCTCAATTTCACATAGAAGACTTCCCTTGTTTACATTTAATATTTCAGTATTATGGAGTTAGGCTAAGTACAAGTAATGATAATCCCTGACATTCGGTAAACATTAGCCTACCAGATACCTCAATTTCACATAGAAGACTTCCCTTGTTTACATTTAATATTTCAGTATTATGGAGTTAGGCTAAGTACAAGTAATGATAATCCCTGACATTCGGTAAAAATTAGCCTACCAGATACCTCAATTTCACATAGAAGACTTCCCTTGTTTACATTTAATATTTCAGTATTATGGAGTTAGGCTAAGTACAAGTAATGATAATCCCTGACATTCGGTAAACATTAGCCTACCAGATACCTCGATTTCACATAGAAGACTTCTCTTATTTACATTTAATATTTCAGTATTATGGAGTTAGGCTAAGTACAAGTAATGATAATCCCTGACATTCAGTAAACATTAGCCTACCAGATACCTCAATTTCACATAGAAGACTTCCCTTGTTTACATTTAATATTTCAGTATTATGGAGTTAGGCTAAGTACAAGTAATGATAATCCCTGACATTCGGTAAACATTAGCCTACCAGATACCTCAATTTCACATAGAAGACTTCTCTCATTTACATTTAATATTCCAGTATTATGGAGTTAGGCTAAGTACAAGTAATGATAATCCCTGACATTCGGTAAACACTAGCCTACCAGATACCTCAATTTCACATAGAACTTCCTTGTTTACATTTAATATTTCAGTATTATGGAGTTAGGCTAAGTACAAGTAATGATAATCCCTGACATTGATGAAAGCATTAGCCTACCAGATACCTCGATTTCACATAGAAGACTTCCTTGTTTACATTTAATATTTCAGTATTATGGAGTTAGGCTATGTACAAGTAATGATAATCTGACATTCGGCAAACATTAGCCTACCAGATACCTCAATTTCACATAGAGAACTTCTCTCATTTACATTTAATATTTCAGTATTATGGAGTTAGGCTAAGTACAAGTAATGATAATCCCTGACATTCGGTAAACATTAGCCTACCAGATACCTCAATTTCACATAGAAGACTTCCCTTGTTTACATTTAATATTTCAGTATTATGGAGTTAGGCTAAGTACAAGTAATGATAATCCCTGACATTAGGTAAACATTAGCCTACCAGATACCTCAATTTCACATAGAAGACTTCCCTTGTTTGTATTTTAATATTTCAGTATTATGCAGAGTTAGGCTAAGTACAAGTAATGATAATCCTGACATTCGGTAGCATTAGCCTACCAGACACTACGATTTCACATAAAGACTTCCTTGTTTTACATTTAATATTTCAGTATTATGGAGTTAGGCTATGTACAAGTAATGATAATCCCTGACATTCGGCAAACATTAGCTGCAGATACCTGGAATTTCACATAGAAGACTTCTCTTATTTACATTTAATATTTCAGTATTATGGAGTTAGGCTAAGTACAAGTAATGATAATCTGACATTCGGTAAACATTAGCCTACCAGATACCTCAATTTCATGGAAGACTTCCCTTGTTTACATTTAATATTTCAGTATTATGGAGTTAGGCTAAGTACAAGTAATGATAATCCCTGACATTCGGTAAACATTAGCCTACCAGATACCTCAATTTCACATAGAAGACTTCCCTTGTTTACATTTAATATTTCAGTATTATGGAGTTAGGCTAAGTACAAGTAATGATAATCTGACATTCGGTAAACATTAGCCTACCAGATACCTCAATTTCGCAAGACTTCCCTTGTTTACATTTAATATTTCAGTATTATGGAGTTAGGCTAAGTACAAGTAATGATAATCCCTGACATTCGGTGGCTTGTTAGCCTACCAGATACCTCGATTTCACATAGAAGACTTCTCTTATTTACATTTAATATTTCAGTATTATGGAGTTGGAGGCTAAATTACAGTAATGATAATCCCTGACATTCAGTAAACATTAGCCTACCAGATACCTCAATTTCACATAGAAGACTTCCCTTGTTTACATTTAATATTTCAGTATTATGGAGTTAGGCTAAGTACAAGTAATGATAATCCCTGACATTCGGTAAACATTAGCCTACCAGATACCTCAATTTTACACTTGAAGACTTCCCTTGTTTACATTTAATATTTCAGTATTATGGAGTTAGGCTAAGTACAAGTAATGATAATCCCTGACATTCGGTAAACATTAGCCTACCAGATACCTCGATTTCTAGAAGACTTCCCTTGTTTACATTTAATATTTCAGTATGGAGTTAGGCTATGTACAAGTAATGATAATCCCTGACATTGAGCAAACATTAGCCTACCAGATACCTCAATTTCACATGAAAGACTTCTCTCATTTACATTTAATATTTCAGTATTATGGAGTTAGGCTAGGTACAAGTAATGATAATCCCTGACATTCGGTAAACATTAGCCTACCAGATACCTCCAATTTCACATAGAAGACTTCCCTTGTTTACATTTAATATTTCAGTATTATGGAGTTAGGCTAAGTACAAGTAATGATAATCCCTGACATTCGGTAAACATTAGCCTACCAGATACCTCAATTTCACATAAAAGACTTCCCTTGTTTATATTTAATATTTCAGTATTATGGAGTTAGGCTAAGTACAAGTAATGATAATCCCTGACATTCGGTAAACATTAGCCTACCAAATTATATAAATTTCACATAGAAGACTTCCCTGGTTTACATTTAATATTTCAGTATTATGGAGTTAGGCTAAGTACAAGTAATGATAATCCTGACATTCGGTAAACATTAGCCTACCAGATACCTCAATTTCACATAGAAGACTTCCCTTGTTTACATTTTAATATTTCAGTATTATGGAGTTAGGCTAAGTACAAGTAATGATAATCTGACATTCGGTAAACATTAGCCTACCAGATACCTCAATTTCACATAGAAGACTTCCTTGTTTACATTTAATATTTCAGTATTGTAAGGAGTTAGGCTAAGTACAAGTAATGATAATCCCTTACATTCGGTAAAAATTAGCCTACCAGATACCTCAATTTCATGAAGACTTCCCTTGTTTACATTTAATATTTCAGTATTATGGAGTCAGGCTAAGTACAAGTAATGATAATCCCTGACATTCGGTAAACCATTAGCCTACCAGATACCTCGATTTCACATAGAAGACTTCTCTTATTTACATTTAATATTTCAGTATTATGGAGTTAGGCTAAGTACAAGTAATGATAATCCCTGACATTCAGTAAACATTAGCCTACCAGATACCTCAATTTCACATAGAAGACTTCCCTTGTTTACATTTAATATTTCAGTATTATGGAGTTAGGCTAAGTACAAGTAATGATAATCCCTGACATTCGGTAAACATTAGCCTGCCAGATACCTCAATTTCACATAGAAGACTTCTCTCATTTACATTTAATATTCCAGTATTATGGAGTTAGGCTAAGTACAAGTAATGATAATCCCTGACATTCGGTAAACACTAGCCTACCAGATACCTCAATTTCACATAGAACTTCCCTTGTTTACATTTAATATTTCAGTGTTATGGAGTTAGGCTAGTACAAGTAATGATAATCCCTGACATTCGGTAAACATTAGCCAACCAGATACCTCAATTTCACAGAGAAGACTTCCTTGTTTACATTTTAATATTTCAGTATTATGGAGTTAGGCTAAGTACAAGTAATGATAATCCCTGACATTCGGTAAACATTAGCCTACCAAAGATACCTCAATTTCACATACAAGACTTCCCTTATTTACATTTAATATTCCAGTATTATGGAGTTAGGCTAAGTACAAGTAATGATAATCCCTGACATTCGGTAAACATTAGACGACCAGATGCCTCAATTTCACATAGAAGACTTCCTTGTTTACATTTAATATTCCAGTATTATGGAGTTAGGCTAAGTACAAGTAATGATAATCCCTGACATTCGGTAAACATTAGCCTACCAGATACCTCGATTTCACATGGAAGACTTCCCTTGTTTACATTTAATATTTCAGTATTATGGAGTTAGGCTAAGTACAAGTAATGATAATCCCTGACATTCGGTAAACATTAGCCTACCAGATGCCTCGATTTCACATAGAAGACTTCCTTGTTTACATTTAATATTTCAGTATTATGGAGTTGAGCTAAGTACAAGTAATGATAATCCCTGACATTCGGTAAATATTAGCCGACCAGATACCTCGATTTCACATAGAAGACTTCCGTTGTTTACATTTAATATTTCAGTATGATGGAGTTAGGCTAAGTACAAGTAATGATAATCCCTGACATTCGGCAAACATTAGACTATCAGATACCTCGTTTACACCAAAGACTTCCCTTGTTTACATTTAATATTTCAATGTTATGGAGTTTGTTACCTAAGTACAAGTAATGATAATCCCTGACATTCGGTAAACATTAGACTACCAGATACCTCGATTTCACATAGAAGACTTCCTTGTTTACACATTTAATATTTCAGTATTATGGAGTTAGGCTAAGTACAAGTAATGATAATCCCTGACATTCGGTAAACATTAGCCTACCAGATACCTCGATTTCACATAGAAGACTTCCCTTGTTTCCATTTAATATTTCAGTATTATGGAGTTAGGCTAAGTACAAGTAATGATAATCCCTGACATTCGGTAAACATTAGCCTACCAGATACCTCGATTTCACATAGAAGACTTCCCTTGTTTACATTTAATATTCCAGTATTATGGAGTTAGGCTATGTACAAGTAATGATAATCCCTGACATTCGGCAAACATTAGCCTACCAGATACCTCGATTTCACATAGAAGACTTCCCTTGTTTACATTTAATATTTCAGTATTATGGAGTTAGGCTAAGTACAAGTAATGATAATCTGACATTCGGTAAACATTAGCCTACCAGATACCTCGATTTCACATAGAAGACTTCAGGTTGTTTACATTTAATATTTCAGTATTATGGAGTTAGGCTAAGTACAAGTAATGATAATCCCTGACATTCGGTAAACATTAGCCTACCAGATACCTCGATTTCACATAGAAGACTTCCCTTGTTTACATTTAGTATTTCAGTATTATGGAGTTAGGCTAAGTACAAGTAATGATAATGCCTGACATTAGGTAAACATTAGCCTACCAGATACCTCCATTTCACATGAAAGACTTCCCTTGTTACATTTAATATTCCAGTATTGTAAGGTTAGGCTAAGTACAGTTAATGATAATCCCTGACATTCGGTAATCATTAGCCTACCAGATACCTCAATTTCACATAGAAGACATCTCTTATTTACATTTTAATATTCCCAGTATTATGGAGTTAGGCTAAGTACAAGTAATGATAATCCCTGACATTCGGTAAACATTAGCCTACCAGATACCCTCAATTTCACACAGAAGACTTCCCTTGTTTACATTTAATATTTCAGTATTATGGAGTTAGGCTAAGTAGAAGTAATGATAATCCCTGACATTCGGTAAACATTATCCTACCAGATACCTCAATTTCACATAGAAGACTTCTCTTATTAACATTTAATATTCCAGTATTATGGAGTTAGGCTAAGTACAAGTAATGATAATCCCTGACATTCGGTAAACATTAGCCTACCAGATACCTCAATTTCACATAGAAGACTTCTCTCATTTACATTTAATATTCCAGTATTATGGAGTTAGGCTAAGTACAAGTAATGATAATCCCTGACATTCGGTAAACATTAGCCTACCAGATACCTCAATTTCACATAGAAGACTTCTCTCATTTACATTTAATATTCCAGTATTATGGAGTTAGGCTAAGTACAAGTAATGATAATCCCTGACATTCAGTAAACATTAGCCTACCAGATACCTCAATTTCACATAGAAGACTTCCCTTGTTTACATTTAATATTTCAGTATTATGGAGTTAGGCTAAGTACAAGTAATGATAATCCCTGACATTCGGTAAACATTAGCCTACCAGATACCTCAATTTCACATAGAAGACTTCCCTTGTTTACATTTAATATTTAAGTATTATGGAGTTAGGCTAAGTACAAGTAATGATAATCCCTGACATTCGGTAAACATTAGCCTACCAGATACCTCGATTTCACATAGAAGACTTCCCTTGTTTACATTTAATATTTCAGTATTATGGAGTTAGGCTATGTACAAGTAATGATAATCCCTGACATTCGGCAAACATTAGCCTACCAGATACCTCAATTTCACATAGAAGACTTCTCTCATTTACATTAAATATTTCAGTATTATGGAGTTAGGCTAAGTACAAGTAATGATAATCCCTGACATTCGGTAAACATTAGCCTACCAGATACCTCAATTTCACATAGAAGACTTCCCTTGTTTACATTTAATATTTCAGTATTATGGAGTTAGGCTAAGTACAAGTAATGATAATCCCTGACATTCGGTAAAAATTAGCCTACCAGATACCTCAATTTCACATAGAAGACTTCCCTTGTTTACATTTAATATTTCAGTATTATGGAGTTAGGCTAAGTACAAGTAATGATAATCCCTGACATTCGGTAAACATTAGCCTACCAGATACCTCAATTTCACATAGAAGACTTCTCTTATTTACATTTAATATTTCAGTATTATGGAGTTAGGCTAAGTACAAGTAATGATAATCCCTGACATTCAGTAAACATTAGCCTACCAGATACCTCAATTTCACATAGAAGACTTCTCTCATTTACATTTAATATTCCAGTATTATGGAGTTAGTCTAAGTACAAGTAATGATAATCCCTGACATTCGGTAAACATTAGCCTACCAGATACCTCAATTTCACATAGAAGACTTCCCTTGTTTACAGTTAATATTTCAGTATTATGGAGTTAGGCTAAGTACAAGTAATGATAATCCCTGACATTCGGTAAACATTAGCCTACCAGATACCTCAATTTCACACAGAAGACTTCCCTTGTTTACATTTAATATTTCAGTATTATGGAGTTAGGCTAAGTAGAAGTAATGATAATCCCTGACATTCGGTAAACATTATCCTACCAGATACCTCAATTTCACATAGAAGACTTCTCTTATTAACATTTAATATTCCAGTATTATGGAGTTAGGCTAAGTACAAGTAATGATAATCCCTGACATTCGGTAAACATTAGCCTACCAGATACCTCAATTTCACATAGAAGACTTCTCTCATTTACATTTAATATTCCAGTATTATGGAGTTAGGCTAAGTACAAGTAATGATAATCCCTGACATTCGGTAAACACTAGCCTACCAGATACCTCAATTTCACATAGAAGACTTCCCTTGTTTACATTTAATATTTCAGTATTATGGAGTTAGGCTAAGTACAAGTAATGATAATCCCTGACATTCGGTAAACATTAGCCTACCAGATACCTCAATTTCACATAGAAGACTTCTCTCATTTACATTTAATATTCCAGTATTATGGAGTTAGGCTAAGTACAAGTAATGATAATCCCTGACATTCAGTAAACATTAGCCTACCAGATACCTCAATTTCACATAGAAGACTTCCCTTGTTTACATTTAATATTTCAGTATTATGGAGTTAGGCTAAGTACAAGTAATGATAATCCCTGACATTCGGTAAACATTAGCCTACCAGATACCTCAATTTCACATAGAAGACTTCCCTTGTTTACATTTAATATTTAAGTATTATGGAGTTAGGCTAAGTACAAGTAATGATAATCCCTGACATTCGGTAAACATTAGCCTACCAGATACCTCGATTTCACATAGAAGACTTCCCTTGTTTACATTTAATATTTCAGTATTATGGAGTTAGGCTATGTACAAGTAATGATAATCCCTGACATTCGGCAAACATTAGCCTACCAGATACCTCAATTTCACATAGAAGACTTCTCTCATTTACATTAAATATTTCAGTATTATGGAGTTAGGCTAAGTACAAGTAATGATAATCCCTGACATTCGGTAAACATTAGCCTACCAGATACCTCAATTTCACATAGAAGACTTCCCTTGTTTACATTTAATATTTCAGTATTATGGAGTTAGGCTAAGTACAAGTAATGATAATCCCTGACATTCGGTAAAAATTAGCCTACCAGATACCTCAATTTCACATAGAAGACTTCCCTTGTTTACATTTAATATTTCAGTATTATGGAGTTAGGCTAAGTACAAGTAATGATAATCCCTGACATTCGGTAAACATTAGCCTACCAGATACCTCGATTTCACATAGAAGACTTCTCTTATTTACATTTAATATTTCAGTATTATGGAGTTAGGCTAAGTACAAGTAATGATAATCCCTGACATTCAGTAAACATTAGCCTACCAGATACCTCAATTTCACATAGAAGACTTCCCTTGTTTACATTTAATATTTCAGTATTATGGAGTTAGGCTAAGTACAAGTAATGATAATCCCTGACATTCGGTAAACATTAGCCTACCAGATACCTCAATTTCACATAGAATACTTCTCTCATTTACATTTAATATTCCAGTATTATGGAGTTAGGCTAAGTACAAGTAATGATAATCCCTGACATTCGGTAAACACTAGCCTACCAGATACCTCAATTTCACATAGAAGACTTCCCTTGTTTACATTTAATATTTCAGTGTTATGGAGTTAGGCTAAGTACAAGTAATGATAATCCCTGACATTCGGTAAACATTAGCCTACCAGATACCTCAATTTCACATAGAAGACTTCTCTCATTTACATTTAATATTCCAGTATTATGGAGTTAGGCTAAGTACAAGTAATGATAATCCCTGACATTCAGTAAACATTAGCCTACCAGATACCTCGATTTCACATAGAAGACTTCCCCTGTTTACATTTAATATTTCAGTATTATGGAGTTAGGCTAAGTACAAGTAATGATGATGCCTGACATTCGGTAAACATTAGCCTACCAGATACCTCAATTTCACATAGAAGACTTCCCTTATTTACATTTAATATTCCAGTATTATGGAGTTAGGCTAAGTACAAGTAATGATAATCCCTGACATTCGGTAATCATTAGCCTACCAGATACCTCAATTTCACATAGAAGACATCTCTTGTTTACATTTAATATTCCAGTATTATGAAGTTAGGCTAAGTACAAGTAATGATAATCCCTGACATTCGGTAAACATTAGCCTACCAGATACCTCGATTTCACATAGAAGACTTCTCTTATTTACATTTAATATTACAGTATTATGGAGTTAGGCTAAGTACAAGTAATGATAATCCCTGACATTCGGTAAACATTAGCCTACCAGATACCTCAATTTCACATAGAAGACTTCTCTTATTTACATTTAATATTCCAGTATTATGGAGTTAGGCTAAGTACAAGTAATGATAATCCCTGACATTCGGTAAACATTAGCCTACCAGATACCTCAATTTCACATAGAAGACTTCTCTCATTTACATTTAATATTCCAGTATTATGGAGTTAGGCTAAGTACAAGTAATGAGAATCACTGACATTCGGTAAACATTAGCCTACCAGATACCTCAATGTCACATAGAAGACTTCCCTTGTTTACATTTAATATTTCAGTATTATGGAGTTAGGCTAAGTACAAGTAATGATAATCCCTGACATTCGGTAAACATTAGCCTACCAGATACCTCAATTTCACATAGAAGACTTCCCTTGTTTACATTGAATATTTCAGTATTATGGAGTTAGGCTAGGTACAAGTAATGATAATCCCTGACATTCGGTAAACATTGGCCTACCAGATACCTCAATTTCACATAGAAGACTTCTCTCTTATTTACATTTAATATTCCAGTATTATGGAGTTAGGCTATACAAGGAATAGCAACTTACATTCTGTGAACATTAGCCTACCAGATACCCACTCACATAGAAGATTCCTCCTTCATTTACATTTAATATTCTGTATATTATGAGTTAGGCTAAGTACAAGTAATGATAATCCCTGACATTCGGTAAACATTAGCCTACCAGATACCTCAATTTCACATAGAAGACTTCATAACATTTATTGATTTCAAAATAGTCATGAAGTTGAAGCACAAGTAATGATAATCCTGATATTTCAACATTAGCCACCAGATACCTCAATTTCAGCATAGTACTTCTCATTTTATTATTTGAAAACATTCCAGTATTATATGCTAAATGTATACAAGTAATGATAATCCCTGACATTCGGTAAACACTAGCCTACCAGGGACACCAATTTCACATAGAAGACTTCCTTTGTTTACATTTAATATTTGGTGTTATGGAGTTAGGCTACATAAGCAATGATGACCCTGTTATCTGCAAACATTAGCCTACCAGATACTCTTCAATTTCACATAGAAGACTTCTCTCATTTACATTTAATATTCCAGTATTGTGGAATAGCTAAGAATAAGTAATGATAATCCCTGACATTCAGTAAACATTAGCCTTAATGATACCTCAATTTCACATAGAAGACTTCCCTTGTTTACATTAATACTTCAGTATTAGGAAAGAAGGCATAAGTAATATAATCTCTAATATCTCGTAAACATTAGCCTACCAGATACCTCAATTTCACATAGAAGACTTCCTGTTTACATTTAATATTTCATGGCTGGGTGGAGTTAGCCAGTGCTAGTAATGATAATCCCTATACTCTGTAAACATAGCCTACCAGATACCTCGATTTCACATAGAAGACTTTGTTTACATTTAATATTTCAGTATTATGGAGTTAGGCTATGTACAAGTAATGATAATCCCTGACATTCGGCAAACATTAGCCTACCCTGACACTAATTGTTACATATGATTCTCTTTATTTACATTTAAATATTTCATGTATTATTATTAAAGAAAAGAAGTAATGATAATCCCTGACATTCCGGTAAACATTAGCCTACCAGATAATTTCAATTTCACATAGAAGACTTCCTTGTTTACATTTAATATTTCAGTATTAAGGGAGTTAGCTATAAACAAGTAATATTAATCCCTGGGACATTCGGTAAACATTAGCCTACCAGATACCTAATTTCACATAAAAGACTTTGTTACATTTTTAATATTTCAGTATTATGGAGTTAGGCTGCTAAGAATATTAATCCTCATTCAAACATTAGCCTACCAGATACCTCAATTTCACATAGAAGATTCTCTTATTTACATTTAATATTTCAGTATTATGGAGTTAGGCTAGGTACAAGTAATTGATGAATCCTTGAGACCTAAAACATTAGCCTACCAGATACTGACTGACAGAAGACTTCCCTTGTTTACATTTAATATTTCAGTATTACATAGCTAAGTAAGGCAATGATAATCCCTGACATTCGGTAAACATTAGCCTACCAGATACCTCAATTTCACATAGAAGACTTCCTTGTTTACATTTAATATTTCAGTATTATGGAGTTAGGCTATACAAGTAATGATTAATCCCTGATATCTTAAAATTAGCCTACCAGATACCTCAATTTCATAGAAGACTTCCCTTTGTTTACATTTAATATTTCAAAGTATATAGTTGAAGTATGTATAATATATCCTGACATTCAAATACTAGCCTACCAGATACCTCGATTTCACATAGAAGAATTTCATTTATATTTAATATTTCAGTATTATGGAGTTAGGCTAAGTACAATGATAATCCTGACATTCAGTAAACATTAAACACCAGATACTTCAATTTCACATAGAAGATTTGTTTGCTGATTTGCAGATGAGTTAATAAAACAAGAATATTACCCTGACATTCTGCAAACATTAGCCTACTAAGATTCTGACTTCATAGAAGACTTCTCTCATTTACATTTAATATTCCAGTACATAGTTAGCTATACAAGTAATGATAATCCCTGACATTCGGTAAACACTAGCCTACCAGATACCCTGACTTCTACATAGAAGACTTCCTTGTTTACATTTAATATTAGCATTATGGAGCAGCTAAGTACAAGTAACATAACTTGACATTCAGTAAAACATTACTACCAGATACCTCGATTTCACATAGAAGACTTCCTTTGTTTACATTTAATATTTCAGCATGGAGTTAGGGCTATGTACAAGTAATGATAATCCCCAAGATTGGCAAACATTTGTTTCCACTAAGATTTCATTTCATGAGAAGACTTTCAGTCACATTTAATATTTCAGTATTATGGAGTTAGGCTAAGTACAAGTAATGATAATCCCTGACATTCGGTAAACATTAGCCTACCAGATACCTCAATTTCACATAGAAGACTTCCCTTGTTTACATTTACTATTTCAGTATTATGGAGTTAGGCTAAGTACAAGTAATGATAATCCCTGACATTAGGTAAACATTAGTATCTACCAGATACCTCAATTTCCTTACATAGTATGGACTTCCCTTGTTTATATTTAATATTTCAGTATTATGGAGTTAGGCTAAGTACAAGTAACATAATCCTGGACATTCAAACATTAGCCTACCAGATACCTCGATTTCACATAGAAGACTTCCCTTGTTTACATTTAATATTTCAGTATTATGGAGTTAAAGGTAATAAGAATAGATAATCCCTGACATTCGGCAAACATTAGCCTACCGATAATTCTCATTTCACATAGAAGACTTCTCTTATTTACATTTAATATTTCAGTATTATGGAGCTAGGCTAAGCAAGCAATGATAATCCCTGACATTCGGTAAACATTAGCCTACCAGATACCTCAATTTCACATGGAAGACTTCCCTTGTTTACATTTAATATTTCAGTATTATGGAGTTAGGCTAAGTACAAATGTGTTAATCCCTGACTTATTAGTAAACATTAGCCTACCAGATACCTCAATTTTCACTTCAGAAGACTTCCCTTGTTTACATTTTTAATATTTCAGTGATATGGAGTTAGGCTAAGTACAAATAATGATAATCTGACATTCGGTAAACATTAGCCTACCAGATACCTCAATTTCACATAGAGAACCCTTGTTTACATTTAATATTTCAGTATTATGGAGTTAGGCTAAGTACAAGTAATGATAATCCCTGACATTCGGTAAACATTAGCCTACCAGATACCTCGATTTCACACAGAAGACTTCTCTTATTTACATTTAATATTTCAGTATTATGGAGTTAGGCCTAAGTACAAGTAATGATAATCCCACAGCATTCAGTAAACATTAGCCTACCAGATACCTCAATTTCACATGAAGACTTCCCTTGTTTACATTTAATATTTCAGTATTATGGAGTTAGGCTAAACACAGTAATGATAATCCCTGACATTCGGTAAACATTAGCCTACAGATACCTCAATTTCACACAGAAGACTTCCCTTGTTTTACATTTAATATTTCAGTATTATGGAGTTAGGCTAAGTACAAGTAATGATAATCCTGACATTCGGTAACATTAGCCTACCAGATACCTCGATTTCACATAGAAGACTTCCCTTGTTTACATTTAATATTTCAGTATTATGGAGTTAGGCTATGTACAAGTAATGATAATCCTGACATTCGGCAAACATTAGCCTACAGATACCTCAATTTCACATAGAAGACTTCTCTCATTTACATTAATATTTCAGTATTATGGAGTTAGGCTAGGTACAAGTAATGATAATCCCTGACATTCGGTAACATTAGCCTGCAGATACCTCAATTTCACATAGAAGACTTCCCTTGTTTACATTTAATATTTCAGTATTATGGAGTTAAGGCTAGGCACAAGTAATGATAATCCCTGACATTCGGTAAACATTAGCCTACCAGATACCTCAATTTCACATAAAAGACTTCCCTTGTTTATATTTAATATTTCAGTATTATGGAGTTAGGCTAAGTACAAGTAATGATAATCCTGACATTCGGTAAACATTAGCCTACCAGATACCTCAGTTTCACATAGAAGACTTCCCTGGTTTACATTTAATATTTCAGTATGGAGTTAAGGCTAAGTACAAGTAATGATAATCCCTGACATTCGGTAAACATTAGCCTACCAGATACCTCAATTTCATAGAACTTCCTTGTTTACATTTAATATTTCAGTATTATGGAGTTAGGCTAAGTACAAAATGATAATCCCTGACATTCGGTAAACATTAGCCTACCAGATACCTCAATTTCACATAGAAGACTTCCCTTGTTTACATTTAATATTTCAGTATTATGGAGTTAGGCTAAGTACAAGTAATGATAATCCCTTACATTCGGTAAAAATTAGCCTACCAGATACCTCAATTTCACATAGAAGACTTCCCTTGTTTACATTTAATATTTCAGTATTATGGAGTCAGGCTAAGTACAAGTAATGATAATCCCTGACATTCGGTAAACATTAGCCTACCAGATACCTCGATTTCACATAGAAGACTTCTTTATTTACATTTAATATTTCAGTATTATGGAGTTAGGTTGGAAAAGCAAGTAATGATAATCCCTGACATTCAGTAAACATTAGCCTACCAGATACCTCAATTTATACTCTTGTTTACATTTAATATTTCAGTATTATGGAGTTAGGCTAAGTACAAGTAATGATAATCCCTGACATTCGGTAAACATTAGCCTACCAGATACCTCAATTTCACATAGAAGACTTCTCTCATTTACATTTAATATTCCAGTATTATGGAGTTAGGCTAAGTACAAGTAATGATAATCCCTGACATTCGGTAAACACTAGCCTACCAGATACCTCAATTTCACATAGAAGACTTCCCTTGTTTACATTTAATATTTCAGTGTTATGGAGTTAGGCTAAGTACAAGCATGATAATCCCTGACATTCGGTAAACATTAGCCTACCAGATACCTCAATTTCACATAGAAGACTTCCTTGTTTACATTTAATATTTCAGTATTATGGAGTTAGCTAAGTACAAGTAATGATAATCCCTGACATTCGGTAAACATTAGCCTACCAGATACCTCGATTTCACATAGAAGACTCTCCCTTGTTTACATTTAATATTTCAGTATTATGGAGTTAGGCTATGTACAAGTAATGATAATCCTGGACATTCGGCAAACATTAGCCTACCAGATACCTCAATTCCCACATAGAAGACTCTCTCATTTACATTTAATATTTCAGTATTATGGAGTTAGGCTAAGTACAAGTAATGATAATCCCTGACATTCGGTAAACACAGCCTACCAGATACCTCACCCTCACAGAAGACTTCCTTGTTTACATTTAATATTTCAGTATTATGGGAGTTAGGCTAAGTACAAGTAATGATAATCCTTGACATTAGGTAAACATTAGCCTACCAGATACCTCAATTTCACATAGTAAAGACTTCCTGTTTATATTTAATATTTCAGTATTATGGAGTTAGGGCTAAGTACAAGTAATGATAATCCCTGACATTCGGTAAACATTAGCCTACCAGATACCTCGATTTCACATAGAAGACTTCCCTTGTTTACATTTAATATTTCAGTATTAAGTGGAGTTAGCTAGTAAGGCAATGATAATCCCTGACATTCGGCAAACATTAGCCTACCAGATACCTCGATTTCACATAGAAGACTTCTCTTATTTACATTTAATATTTCAGTATTATGGAGTTAGCTACACAAGTAATGATAATCCCTGACATTCGGTAAACATTAGCCTACCAGGATACCTAAATTTCACATGGAAGACTTCCACTTGTTTACATTTAATATTTCAGTATTATGGGAGTTAGGCTAAGTACAAGTAATGATAATCACTGACATTCGGTAAACATTAGCCTGCAGATACCTCAATTTCACATGAAGACTTCCCTTGTTTACATTTAATATTTCAGTATTATGGAGTTAGGCTAAGTACCAGTAATGATAATCCCTGACATTCGGTAAACATTAGCCTACCAGATACCTCAATTTCACATAGAAGACTTCCCTTGTTTACATTTAATATTTCAGTATTATGGAGTTAGGCTAAGTACAAGTAATGATAATCCCTGACATTCGGTAAACATTAGCCTACCAGATACCTCGATTTCACATAGAAGACTTCTCTTATTTACATTTAATATTTCAGTATTATGGAGTTAGGCTAAGTACAAGTAATGATAATCCCTGACATTCAGTAAACATTAGCCTACCAGATACCTCAATTTCACATAGAAGACTTCCCTTGTTTACATTTAATATTTCAGTATTATGGAGTTAGGTAAGTACAAGTAATGATAATCCCTGACATTCGGTAAACATTAGCCTACCAGATACCTCAATTTCACATAGAAGACTTCCCTTATTTACATTTAATATTCCAGTATTATGGAGTTAGGCTAAGTACAAGTAATGATAATCCCTGACATTCGGTAAACGTGGCCTACCAAGATACACCTCAATTTCACATAAAGACTTCCCTTGTTTACATTTAATATTTCAGTATTATGGAGTTAGGCTAAGTACAAGTAATAAGTAATCCCTGACATTCGGTAAACATTAGACTACCAGATACCTCGATTTCACATGAAGACTTCCCTTGTTTACATTTAATATTTCAGTATTATGGAGTTACGCTAAGCTAAGTAGCAATAATCCCTGACATTGTTAAACATTAGACTACCACATACCTCGATTTCACATAGAAGACTTCCCTTGTTTACATTTAATATTTCAGTATTATGGAGTTAGGCTAAGTACAAGTAATGATAATCCCTGACATTCGGTAAACATTAGCCTACCAGATACCTCGATTTCACATAGAAGACTTCCCTTGTTTACATTTAATATTTCAGTATTATGGAGTTAGGCTAAGTACAAGTAATGATAATCCCTGACATTCGGTAAACATTAGCCTACAGATACCTCGATTTCACATAGAGAAGACTTCCCTTGTTTTACATTTAATATTCCAGTATTATGGAGTTAGGCTATGTACAAGTAATGATAATCCCTGACATTAAGTAAACATTAGGCTACCAGATACCTCGATTTCACATAGAAGACTTCCCTTGTTTACATTTTAATATTTCAGTATTATGGAGTTAGGCTAAGTACAAGTAATGATGATCCCTGACATTCGGTAAACATTAGCCTACAAGATACCTCGATTTCACACAGAAGCCTTCCCTTGTTTACATTTAATATTTCAGTATTATGGAGTTAGGCTAAGTACAAGTAATGATAATCCCTGACATTCGGTAAACATTAGCCGAACAGATACCTCGATTTCACATAGAAGACTTCCCTTGTTTACATTTAATATTTCAGTATTATGGAGTTAGGCTAAGTACAAGTAATGATAATCCCTGACATTCGGTAAACGTTAGCCTACCAGATACCTCAATTTCACATAGAAGACTTCACTTGTTTACATTTAATATTTCAGTATTATGGAGTTAGGCTAAGTAAAAGTAATGATAATCCCTGACATTCGGTAAACATTAGCCTACCAGATACCTCGATTTCACATAGAAGACTTCCCTTGTTTACATTTAATATTTCAGTATTATGGAGTTAGGCTAAGTACAAGTAATGATGATGCCTGACATTCGGTAAACATTAGCCTACCAGATACCTCAATTTCACATAGAAGACTTCCCTTATTTACATTTAATATTCCAGTATTATGGAGTTAGGCTAAGTACAAGTAATGATAATCCCTGATA